>MU186176.1:29458-45467 GCA_016904865.1 Pissodes strobi | reverse complement strand
GTCTTCAATAGGACGTTGCCATGACAACCTCTATAAACCACTCTTTAACTAAACCGGTCAAAAATTGAAACTTCGCATTATTTTTTAAATAAAGAACTGTGATTCCAATCATTGTATTGACAACAAAACAATTGAAAATATATCCGTTGAACTTAGCAGAAAAAAATACATCAAATGGCTATTTTAGTTTGTTTTAAAAATGCAGGCAAGGTCAAAATAAGCCCCTGTACAATACTTTTTGCAGAATGTACATGGTGTCCCAAATTTAAACCTCATCATTGGCGTTTCGGATACAAGTTAGGTCGGTTTTGTTTCTTGGTAAGTTTTAGAACTTTAGAGATCGGTTAAGATTCTTGCTAGATCAAAAATTATTTTTAATTTTGGTTAATGAATGGTAGTTGCATCTCGTCGCAAAAATGAAAACCTCTAAAAAATGCACCGTTATTCAAACTTCCTATGAATATTCCAAATTTACGTAAATTTGTTATAGATCTGGTAAGTTTCGGAACAGATATCGGTTAGTATTTTTTATGATACAGTGAAAACCCAGTCCAGAAGATTGCCATTTGGTTAATATCATGTAGATTTAACACGTTTTAGAGCTTATAGAAAATCCTTTTCATTTATGATACGTTAATGATTCATAATTCTGGCGATTTCATAGTCGTTCAGTGAGCTGCCAATTTGAAAACTCTCTAAAATAGACTCCATATACATACCAATAGTTGTGTAGAGTGTGGAACAATAAACGACAGCGTTCCAAATGGTCCACACTCGTCCGTTCGTGTGCGAGACGACCAACGGATGTTGCTGGAAGGCGAGGGTCATTTTTTTCTCGAATTTTACCAGTCTCCTCGCGGCCTCGCCCAACCATTCTTTCTCGGAAAATTGTTCGGGTACGCTCAAGGATTTTCGTCTTAGTTCGTCCAGCAATTCTTTCACTTGGAGTTCTATGTCTCGTTCGATCAGTTTCGTTTCGTTCTGACCTGCAACGGAAATGCTTTAGCGATTGTGCAGCTGCAATAGTCTTTCGTATAAAATCGAAAAACCGATACATACTTCTAAGTGAAATAAATAAATCCTGCGAATATAGAAAATTTTATGAAATTGTTTACAAGGACTATTTTTTTTTCATAGAAAATATGAGTGTGTATACGAAAGTGACTTATCCTGAGAAGCAGTGAAAAGTGAAGGAAGAAAAATCAAATTTTGATATATGCTTAAAGTGTTTCACAATGTTTCTTTTAAGATTAGTATTTCTTAAATTAAAGTTAAAATTTAAATCAAAAGTATATTAGAAAATGATCTGTTGCTCAATAAGCTCTCTTTGAGGTTTGACTAACTGCTATTGGCTTTTACAATTTTTTTTACTGAAAAATAATTGACACATTGTGGGAATTTTTGTATATTTTAATATATTTTAATATTCATTAATAATCCTTTAGAGTTTACAAATACACACCATGTGTTCTATGCCCTTCTAAGTTTAGTGCGCCGAGCATGAATTCTCCTTCAAACTTTTTCCAGTTTATTTTGCGTAATTGTTTGGAAATCTTCCTGAATGTTGATTTTCATATTTTCGCTTCTGAGGTAGAAATCGCTTAATACACTTCTTGCTTTTGAGTATGGAATTGTTGGGCGTTCCTATGGAAAATGAAAATTCTACTACTGCTGAAACTACTGATTTAATTGGAGTGCCCTCAAAGAAGCGGTTTTACTTGAGTCAGGTTGCTAAAACTTCTTCTTATAAATCAGTTTTAGAATACATTAGAAAGAAAGAAGGCATACCAACAAATTGTAGCTTAATCAGAAAAAAAAATAAAAATATAAAAAACGAAGGTATTACTGATCGATATTATCCATCCTATAGTCGGCTAATATCGATCAACGTCTATTGACATGCTTCACACGAATCCAGGTCTTCTGGCCGAGATGCTGCAGAACAGGCAGCATGAAGCCAATTGCCACATGATCTACACCACCACAGTTCATGTGCTGTACCAGTTTCCACGCAAATTGGACATAACTTATTCACTTTCTTAGGCTCCCCATCATGTTGTTTAGGTTTGAACTTCTTGATTTGTTTTTAGCTCCTGCTCTTCGTACCGATTTTCCTTTTTGAAATAAATTTCTTGAAGCTTCTTCAACTTTCTTCTTCCCCTTCATTTCTTCCTTCTCCTCCAAAGATGCCTACAGCGGAGTGGACGTTAGTATTTGAGATGATTGTTTCTTTCTCTTAGGGCGTGGTTTTTCTGTTAATCAAGGTGTCGGATGAAAGTCTTCAAAAGATGTGCTCTTTAATTGAACGGTCTTGTCTTCATCATCGGTTGCATTATCGTCGAAGACTTCTGTTATTGCTGATGATAAAGAATCATTGGAAGATGTACAGGTTTCCAGTGGCGGTAGCTTGTCGCATATCGATTCCATCATGTCTGCTTGATGGATACGATTGGTCTGGAACTCTACTTGTTCCGGGATTCGGATCTAAATAAATTGTTTCTTCGGGAAGCTCGCCCAGTTCGTTGGCTTCTGCCTGAATATCGGAATTTGGTTCTTCTGGTATTTCCGTAAACTATTTTTCTCCAAATACGTTTCTGTTTAACGGAAAGATCCCCGTATTTTTAAATCCATTCAAACCTTTTTCTTTGGAAGTGATGCGATCGTACGCTTTAGCAAAGGGGGGATGATGGGACTTCATATAAAGATCACATTCTTTGCTATATGCTATCTTCAATGAACTGAAAAACGTGACGTCCAGAGGCTGGAGCGGGTGAGAGGTGTGTGGGGGTAGCGAAACAAGAATGATCCCGTTTTCACGGCAGAACTTATAGGACTGCAAGGAGGAGTGGGTGGCGTGGTTGTCCAAAACCAATACCTTGGGGTACCATGCAACAAATAGTACTAAAGTAGCTTAGGATTTTCAAACATCAACAAGCACATACCTTATCCAATGAACCGGAAAAATAACAAAAAAATTGCCCAAACTTGCCGAAGGTTCCAAACCCCAACGTAGCAAAAACTGTTTGTGGCCGTACACACTCGGCGTTGCAATGAAACTGCCCGTTGTTGCTGTTGGTAATTTGCATGTACCTTAAGAGATGGCAGCACTTATTGTTTCGTTTGATAGGTATGTAGGGTTGGGTAAAATTAAGATGATCTAGTCCGAGAGGCGACCGTCATAAAAGTGTGGTGTCTGAAGTGTCAGGATTTTGCATGATAAAAAATATTGTTTAGTTGGGCCGAAGAAGAAACCGTTGGTCGGCCGAGGCTGGCCTTGACCAGTAATTAATTATACAGGGTCTTTCAAAAAGTTCGCATCATATGGGAAACTTTCTTATTATTGATTTCTCAGAAACTTTATTCTTGATAAAAGTTGGTGCTTGGAAAAAAACTAACTTTGACAATGCTAAATTAAAGATAAGCTATACAGGGTACTTAAAAAATACAAAAATTAACGTTAAAAAAATAAAAATTTTGGAATATCGGAAAACTTTCTACAGAAAAAATAAAGCTTTTATTAAGACAAAAATAAAAGTTAAATACTATTTTTTCCAAAAGTGCATCGTTGTTGAAAAAAATAAGAACAAAATTAAGAAAAAGAGGGTTTTTGTCAATAATTGTCATGATTTTTCTTAGCAACAGTGCACTTTTGGAAAAAATGGTATTTGACTTTTATTTTTATCTTAATAATAGCTTTAGTTTTCCTGTAAAAGGCTTTCCGATATTCCAAAATGTTTGTTTTTTTAAATTCAATTTTTGTATTTTTTTAAGTACTCTGTATAACTAACTGCTCTACCTTGCTAAGATATTTTCGACAGTGCAGTGTTGCCGCTTCTACTAAAAAGTAGTAACAACTGTCAAATTTTAAATGGAACACCCTTTATATTATTGCATACTTGGATTTTGCGGAGAATTCTAGACATATTTCATAAATAATCCTACCTATACCTATCTGTTACTGTTTTTGAAATATTGACAGTTGAAAATCGACCATTTACCAAGTTTGACTGCCTGTAAAATCTAAACGGCTAAAGATAGAGCAAAATGGTTTGCACTTTCCTATCTTCGTTTTTCATAAGCTATCGTTTGACATTAATTATAGATTTAACCAGGGGTTAAATTTAGCCGGGATTTCTTAATCTTTGGTTAAATAAAAAAATTAGTATCAAACGATAGCTTATGAAAAACAAGATAGGAAAGTGCAAACCATTTTGCTCTATCTTTAGCCGTTTAGATTTTACAGGCAGTCAAATTTGGTAAATGGTCGATTTTCAACTGTCAATATTTCAAAAACAGTAACAGATAGGTATAGGACATTATTTATTTATTTATTTATTTTCAAAATAAACGGGCAAGCCCAATTACAAATTTAATATATAGATAAGTACAAGTTAGCAATCTTACAACTAAAAATAAAATAAATGAACAATGAATGTAAAGAATTTCACTTAAAATTAAACATATGGACAGTTATTAAAAACAAAACAAAACAAAACAAAAATGGACAGAATTAAAACTCAATAATAAACAGAGTATAGATAAAAATTTAAATACAAATACAATTATCAAATACAGGAACAAATAGTGATGAAAGAGCTTTAAAATATCAATAAAAGGTAGCACCATATTTATTATTGCACATGAGTTAAGGTTAAATAGAATAAGTAGTCAATAGTATTTACTTTATGCGATATCTTATTTCAAATGAGACCCGAGCCACAGACGATGTAAACACATCAACCTCAATCTCATTAGTATATCTCAGTGCCCTGTCGATTGAGCTGTGCTTCCCATATGTGGTTCTGTGAAAACCAACAGCAAAAGACCTCACCTCCCTCCCTCAAGCTGCTACCAGGAACCCTAATATTTATCAAGGACAATAAGTCCTGACATTCCATTGCACCTCTCAAAAGTTTAATGACATGCAGCTAGTCGAAAAACTTGCGACGTTCATGTAAAAACCCGAGGGCAAGAAGATCTGCAATTTCTGAATAATTCAGTTCATCCCAGCCTATATTTAGTTTAAAACCAACATTTTTAACAAACTTCCTTTGCACCCTTTCTCTAGTGTTAATATGGACTTCAAAATGAGGCGACCAAGCACTTGTACTGTTTTCCAAGTGAGATCGCACCAATGCAGTGTAAAGTGATTTTAAAGCCCATATGTTTTGAAAGTGCTTGGTATGATGTTTAACAAAGCCAAGAAGTTTAAGTGGTTCATTGCAACAACTGTTGACATGTTCATTAAAGGTCAGTTTAACATCAAAAAGAATCCCTAAATCCGTGATAGTGTCCACGCGCTCCAAGAAATGATGACACATACTGTAATCATGTAATACAGGATTCAATTCTAGGGTAAACTGCATGTATTTACACTTATCAAGGTTGAGACTCAGTTTGTTCGCACTACACCAGTCTTCAAACCTACCAAGATCATCTTTCAACCGACCAATATCACCCTCAGAGTCAATGCATTTGAAAATTTTAAGGTCATCTGCGTAAAGCAGGAACTGACAATGATGAAAACATGTGATAATGTCATTGACAAATAGGTTAAAGAGAAGGGGGAGCCAAGTGACCTCCTTAAGGCACTCCAGATGTTACCTCAATGACTCCTGACAGGTAAGATCTACCTTTCACCAGATGTTTTCTGTTAGTTAGATAAGAACGCAACCAAACCAGCAGAGAACCATCAATATCATATCGACTCAGCTTCCATAGCAGGATTTCATGATCGACTCTGTCAAAAGCCTTGGAAAAGTCTGTATAAACAGAGTCAACTGCCACACCCCTCTCCAAGGCTCCCACCAGAGTCTGCTCATAAACAAGTAGTAGTAGTTGATCTACCCTGCAAAAAACCATGCTGCTGCTTAATAATTACATTATTGCATTTATATGTTAAAAAGTCTGTCACTAAGGATTCAAATACCTTTGCAAACTGAGTCATCAATGATATTGGTCTATAGTTCTCAACATTATCTTTGTCGCCAGAATTTTTGTATATTGGTGAAATATGCGAAAGCTTCCACTTCTTTGGAAAGATGCCAGTGCTAAGAGACTTGTTGTAAATAAGCCACAGTGGTCGTGAAAGTGTGAAAGAGCATTTCTTGATGAATAAAGGAGGAATGCCATCTGGACCAGGTGCCTTCCTAACATTAATGGAATAAAGTTTCTCAAAAACCTCTGTATTTGATTTGATATTTGATTCCCAATGTAAGATGGCTTACAGTAATCATATCCCTAAATGGAAAAATATCATAAATATATACATCTGCCCCACCCATGTTTCCCATCCCGTGAGCAGATGAAACATAGACAGAGGAAAAGTGCTTACAAAGCAGGTCAGCCATGCCTTCCCCATCTGCCGATGAGTCACCCTTGTACATCACCATAAATGGTAGCTCCCTATCATGGGTCTTGGAATTAACGTACTTCCAGAAGTTCTTGGGATCCGGAAAAACAGAGTTTTCAGTAAAGTTTATATATGATTTATAGCACTCATCAGTATGAGACTGACACAATGACCTAAGATTGCTAAATAAACTGTAATCATCAGTGGCTCTACACATTTTATACTTTTTATGGGCTACCTTTTTTTCAATAACATTGGCTTTCAGCTCAGGACTAAACCATGTGGGAAACCTAAACCTATTTTTAATTTTTTTTCTTTGGTGTATACATGCTAATCACATATTCAACAAAACTGCTAAAATAAGCTACATCACTGTTCACATCCAACACTAACAATTTATCCCAATAAACATTTAGGAGAATACTACTGATAGCCTCAAAATCACAGTTCTTAAAATCTTCAATTTCATCATCATATTCCAAACAGTAATATCACAGTTTAAATAGATTTGCAAGAGAGGATAGTGCCTATCACATTTCAGTAGCACCTCATCTGCACACTCCAATTTGTCTTCAGGATTGTCAGTAAAAACCATGTTGGGGTTTGGAACCTTCGGCAACATGCACTAAAACTGAGCTTTTTCCACAATACCGAAATAGAATTTTTGCACTCGACGCGCGTTTCGTTAACCATGTTAGCATCATCAGGAGATGATTAAAACTGTTTAATCATCTCCTAATGATGCTAACACGGTTAGCGAAACGCGCGTCGAGTGCAAAAATTCAGTTTTGGTATTGTGGATAAAGCTCAGTTTTAGTAAAAACCAGATCTAGATACACACCATTGGCATTTGGAACATTGTTAATCTGACTCAGGTTTAGGAAGGGAAATGTTTCAACCACTGACATTGCACATCTGCTGTATCCTGTTGTTTGAGCTCCCATTGCGTCATTGGACCAAGAAAGTTTTGGAAAGTTGTAGTTACCAGCAATGCACAAAGAAAACTCTGGGAATTCCGCTGCAGCTCTCTCGGCGGCACTCCAATGCAAATCATATACTTCTGCATTGGCGCCTGGTGGAATGCAAACACAACAAAATAGTTTCTTCAGTAAGTGGCACTCAACAGAAACCCATATTTCCTCAGATTTAATATCCGACAGATTTACAGGTCTTGAGAGCAAACCGGACCGCACAGCAATCAACACACCTCCATTTCTTCCTTTCCCTGTCAATGTAGTTTACTCGCTCCAAATTTATAAAATTATCTGTCAAAGAAGTCTCTGTGAACATTAAAATATCGTAATTACAAATATCAGCATTTTTAGAGAGTTCAACAAGTTTGGTCCTTAGGTCATTACCATTTTGATAATAAATTCTTAAGACATCTTTCCTTTATGACATATGACTAGATTTCTCCGCAAAATCCAAATATGCAATAATATATAGGGTGTTTCATTTCAAATTTGATAGTTGCTATTACTTTTTAGTAGAAGCGGCAACACTGCACGGTCGAAAATATGTTAGCAAGGTAAAGCATATTCGTTTATGTAAACGACCAAATTTTCAGAATGATCCGTTGAATGGTTTTCCAGAAACGTCTAATCTACCATCGACCGTGAATCACCTTGTATAGCGTCTTACGAAAAGTTCGCATCATACGGGAAACTTTTTTATTATTGGTTTCTCAGAAAACTTTATTCTTAATAAAAGTTGGTGCTTGGAAAAAAACTAATTTTGACCATGCTAAATTTAAGATAACTTATACAGGGTACTTAAAAAATACCAAAATTAAATTTTAAAAAACCAAAATTTTGGAATATCGGAAAACCTTCTACAGGAAAAATAAAGCTTTTATTAAGATAAAAATAACAGTCAAATACCATTTTTTCCAAAAGTGCACTGTTGCTGAGAAAATTCATGATGATTATTGAAAAAAACTCTCTTTTTCATAATTTTGTTCTTATTTTTTTCAGCAACGATGCACTTTTCGAAAAAATAGTATTTGACTTTTATTTTTATCTTAATAAAAGCTTTATTTTTTCTCTAGAAAGTTTTCTGATATTCCAAAATTTTTGTTTTTTTAACCTTAATTTTTCTATTTTTTAAGTACCCTGTATAACCTATCCTTAATTTAGTATCGTCAAAATTAGTTTTTTTCTAAGCATCAACTTTTGTCAAGAATAGAATTTTCTGTGAAATCAATAATAAAAAAGTTTCCCATATGATGCGAATTTTTTGAAAGACCCTGTATAATTAATTACCGGTCAAGGCCAGCCTCGGCCGACCAACGGTTCCTTAATCGGCACAACTAAACAATATCTTTTATCATGCAAAATCCTGACAGTTCAGACACCACACTATTATGACGATCGCCTCTCGAACTAATCGATATTAGACGCTAATCAACATTCGACTCCTTTCCCCTACATAAATCAAGAAATTCTATATCTAAGTTATATAAAGATTATAATGGGATTACTCCAGAACTTGCCTTAGAAGGTGCTGAATTGAGGAAACTGCATGGGATTCTGAAACAATCTGAAAATCCTGTTCTCTTGGACCAGTATAGAATGTCACTGATCTAAGGGAAAATGTGCTATTGACAACAATGAGTTCCCTTTACAATCCTCTGTACAAACTTCAATTTTTCTTGCTCCCTTTACAATCAATGAAGTACTTAATATTGTGAAGGCAAGAGGTCTAGTGGCCCTGATATGATTCCATTCAACTTAATACTTAAATGTGCTGAACCTATCCTACCAATATTGACGAATCTTATCTAAACTTATCTTTAGAACATGGAATTTTTCCAGAACCTTTAAAGAAGACTATAATTATATCTATTTATAAAAAGGGTGATAAGAATCTAATAGACAATTATACACATTTTGACTATTTGTATTTTTAAAAAATTTTGAAGAGGCGTTTAAAAATCGATATTGTCTAATCGACAATTTAGTTTTCGTGAGGGATTCTCTACAACTGATGCTATTCTAGCCTTTAATTTAAAAGTATTGGAAAACTTTGACTCAAACCTTAAAACTATTGGTATTTACTATGACTTTAAAAAGGCATTTGACATTATTAATCACAAACTTTAACTAAGAAAATTGAATATGTATGGTATCAGGGGCTGGAATCATATTTAAATAAATGACAAAACACAAGCTGTATGCATAAAATCTCAATCTGCTGTGGCCCTTTCAGATTGGTTAGAAGTGTTTGTTGGTGTTCCTCAAGGTAGTGTCCTTGGACCCCTATTATTTCTCCTGTTCATTAATGATCTACCCCTCTTTGCTGACAATAGTTACGTCTCACTTTTTGCAGATGATACCTCCGCCATCGTAAACGGACAAGATTTTGATGAGCTTCAAGTGAATACTAATAAATGTCTAAATGCAATTTTGTCCTATTAGAATCCATTCAGATAAAAGCCTACTATTGAGAGAAGAGAAATCAAAATCTAATTTGGTATGTGTAGAGAGCATAGGTTTTCTTGGACTATCCAATGATTGTCATCTTTCTTGGAACAACCAAGTAGATCGGGTGTGCTCTAAATTAGCTTCCAAAAATTATGCAGTGTTACAGTTGAAGGAATATGTTAATAAGTCAACTCTTATAACCTATTAATTCAGTTCTTTTATATGGGTTGCATATGTGGAGATATTCATGATAGAGTTCTTGTCGCTTAAAAGAGGATAATAAGAAGCATGTTTAGACTGCCACAGACTTCTTCTTGTAAACCCATTTTTGTAAAGGAAAAAATACTAACCTAACAGTCTGATGCTCTATGCATATTCTAGCCTGTGCTACATATGTTTATAAAAATTACAGTACCTATAAAAAGTGTGGAGATGTCAGCTCATACCATACTAGAATCTCAAATGACCTTTATATTCCAGCCACTAGGTTAACTCAAGGTAACAACAACAAAGGAGGGTAGTGTCGGAGATGCTGGAGACAACTGGGACATTGTTTTGCCCTGTAAAGCAAATTTCGATTCAGAGAATATCGAAGTCAAGAAAACCATAAGAAAATTTGGAGGTCTTTCGGGATTAGAAGAACAAAATAAGACAGAGGGAGCGGTGGCATGGATGATGCACTCTACAGGATTCCCTGATGAAGAAGGTGAAATTAAGTGTAGTAGTCGTTTTCTGTTTTACCCAATTTTGGGAAATTCAGACCACCCGAGCAACCCCGATACGGCAAAAATTTTCAAATCTGTGGAAAAAATGAAAGAACACATTCTTAAGAATGGTAGGAAGAAATTAGCCATCCCTGAGCTGAAGGGTCCTGAGGAGACTTTACTGGGGAGGGTGCTACAGTACGCTTTTGTGGATACCGGAGTTCAGCAGGCCGCGCAAAAAGGGGTACAGGGTAAGCCCAGTAAAAAATCGAACGGCAAGGTATATGATACCAGACAAGAGGCCATACTGATCAAAATGGAGAATAAAACATATACGGACTTACTGAAGACTGTTAAAGAAGCAATTGACCCCAAAGAAATTGGGGTAGACGTAAGTAATTTAAAGAAAACTAGAAATGGCGAATTGCTTCTCACCGTAGGAAATGGCCTCGAAAAAACACAAGTGTTAAAGCGCGAAATTATAAAGAAACTACCGGGAGCCTAAACTTCGTTGCTCGTGAGCAAGAAAGTACTTCACATCAAAGGAATGGGTGAGGTGGCTACTAAGGAAGAAATAGTTGCAACTGTAAACCAAGTGACAGGCATCAACCCGGAGAACATAGAAGTCAGAGCGCTACGACCAGCCTACGGAGGACGCCAAAAGGCTACTTTGATTGTACCGGAAAAAGATGCCCAGAAACTGATTGCATTAAAGAGAATCAGAATAGGATGGGCCCCATGCAACATAACGGAGAGAAAACAAGAGCAGTGATGCTACCGATGCTGGAACTACGGCCATACAAGAGAGAAGTGCGAAGGTCCAAATATGGAGGGATTATGTCTAAGATGTGGAAAAGACGGACACAGAGCAATTGAGTGCAATAGTATCCCGTATTGTGTTCTGTGTAAGCAAGAAGGTCATCAATCAGGAGGTGTTAAGTGCCCGGCGAGGAAAGTAGCAGAGACCCCATCCAAAAAAGCACTATGAAAATTTTACAACTAAATACTAACCGGAGTAGACCAGCTCACGACCTGGCCCTAGCTACAGCACATGAACTCGGTGTGGGAATAATACTAATAAGCGAACCAAATCGTAACGCCATAAGAGCAAGATTGGATTGGACAAAGGACATCAGAATAAACGCAGCCATAAAAGTTTTAGACAGAAACCTCATAGTGACTAGACAGGGCCAAGGACGCGGATTCGTGTACGTGGCTACAAAAAATTACACGGTATACAGCTGCTACACCTCCGGCAACGAAGAAATTGATGATCTCGAGGAAACCCTTGACGCCTTAAGCCGAGAAATGCGCCTACATAAAGAGAAGGCCGTCGTGACGGGTGACTTTAACGCGAAATCCCCTCAGTGGGGTATGGATAGGGAAGACGCAAGAGGCAAGATAATGACCGACTGGATTGCAGAGAACGACATGGTTATCCTAAACAGAGGTAATGAGCCAACCTTTCGCAGACAAGACCAGACGTCGATACTGGACCTGACGTTGGCGACGCCAGACATTAGCCACCACATCAAACACTGGGAGGTCAGCGAAAAAGAGTCCCTCAGTGATCACAAAATCATACTATTCGAGATAGACGATTCCAGACGAATAAACGAATTGGTACCCGTTAAGAAACATGGCTGGGTGTCCACAAGGTTGAACCAGGAGAAACTTAGAGAAGCCATAGAAATTTCAATCCACTCGGACATGGGAAGGAAAAGTGAAGACTTCACACGCACATTAACAACTATCTGTAACGAAGTAATGCCGAGAAAACGAGAAAACGCCAGGAGACAGCCAATATACTGGTGGAACACTGAAATAGCGGACATGAGGAAAGAGTGTATCCGTGAAAGAAGGCGATACACCAGAGCCTTGGGCGGAAACCCACCAGATGCATCTCGGGCACAGTGGGAGTCGTACAAGGACATCAAGAAAAAACTGAGAGACAAAATTAAGGCAGCCAAAAGGGAGTGCTGGCTAAAGCTATGCCGAGAGATAGACTCTGATATTTGGGGGAAAGGATATAAAATTGCGATGAAGCGGATGCAAGGATTCCCACCTTGCATGCAGATGTCGATGGAAATGGTGGAAAAAATCGCCACCCACCTATTCCCCATACATGATAACTTTGAAACTGACTGTGATAAGACTGTGATATTTACAAAGTTTACCGTCGATGAACTAAACGTAGCCGCCAGTAAGATGAAAGTACGGAAAGCACCGGAACCCAGCGGAATACCCAGCGAAATAGTAAAACAAGTTGTAAGACAAAAACCGGAATATACTCTTTCGGTTTACAACTCGCTAGCAGAGCAAGCAAAGTTTCCAGAAGAGTGGAAACGAGCGGCGCTCATTTTACTCAAAAAAGGAAACACGCCAATGAACGAACCAGCCTCGTACAGACCTATATGCCTACTGGACGCGGAAGGTAAATTGTATGAGCAGTTAATTCTCTTACGACTCAAAAGGGAGCTAGACCGTACCGGTGGATTATCTGCGAATCAGTACGGCTTTAGAGAGGGGAGACAAACAGTAGGAGCCATCGCTCAGGTGCTCGAAAAAGCTAAAGATGCGGAACAATACACGCACGCACATCGCAGGCTGTGCGTGCTGATAACCCTCGACGTAAGGAACGCATTCAACAGTGCCTCCTGGAAGCTCATCTTGGAGCAGCTGAAAAAGAGGGGGATAGATGAACGCCTCCTGGGAATACTATCTGTCGAAAAGGGAGATAATTTTGCGAGCGGAGGGAATGACTAAGAACGTGCCGGTCAACAGCGTCCGTACTCGGCCCAACCCTGTGGAATGTTCTGTACAACGGACTGTTTGACGTGGCATTGCCCGATGGAGCTAACCTTATCGGATTTGCGGACGACGTGGCCTTGGTCGTTGTGGCCAAAGGAGAAGATACTCTAATGAACGTTGCCAATATCGCTCTACTGAGAGTGTCCAAGTGGATGGAAAAACACTGCCTCCAGCTAGCTCCAGAAAAGACACAAGCAGTATTACTTACTACGAAAAGAAAACTGGGAAGCCGGGCGACGCGGTCAAATACCTTGGGGTGTGGCTTGAACGCAAACTCAGCTTCGCGGAACACGTGAAGCAATCAGTAGTGAAAGCCAAAAAGACCATAGCGGCCCTTACTTCCATCATGCCAAATATTGGTGGTCCTAGGTCGTCTAAGAGGAAAGTTCTGTCCAGTGTGGTTCACTCACAGCTGCTGTACGCGGCGCCTGTCTGGCGGGGGGCACTCGGAAATAAAAAATTGCGCCAGAAACTTGTAAGTACCCAACGACAGATATTAATGAGGATTTGTAGTACGTACAGAAGTGTGTCAGCAGAGGCAGCAGCGGTGCTGGCTGGTATCCCTCCGATACATCTACAGGCCGATGAGAGGGTCAGAAAATATAGAGGGCAAAATAGGAAAGAAGCGCAAGAGGAGACATTTCGGAAGTGGCAACACGAGTGGGAAACCGCGAAGAATGGTGGGTGGACACGCCGACTTATTCCGGATGTAAGAAGGTGGGTGGATAGATCCACGGGCGAGGTTGACTACTACCTGTCGCAAGCACTCTCTGGTCACGGCTGCTTTCGCAAGTACCTATGGGAACGAAGGAGATCGAATAGCGAGCAATGCGGCTACTGTGATGAAGTGGACGACGCAAATCACACCCTCTTCTACTGCCCGCAATGGGAACCACTGAGGGTAGAATATCGAAGGGAAGGGGGGAATGCACTCAACCCCATCAACATGGTGGAAAGTCTGATGGAATCGAATGAGGGATGGCAGAGAGTATATGGCACGGTGAGGAGAATACTGGCGAGAAAGGAAAGAGACGGTAAATAGAGAGGAGACAATGGGAAGACCTCTCCACGACCGAAGTAATGCGAGAGCGGTTCCGGCGTGGTGAGCGAAAGAGGGGGAAGGGTTTAGTCGGTCGGTGCTTCCTGGACTGGAACACTAACCCGACATACCCCGGGCACATAAGATCGCCTTGAGCCAAGCCCGGAAGTCTGATAATGAGCAGATTCCTAATCCCCTCAATATAAAAAAAAAAAAGTTAACTCAAGTGTCACGGGGGCTAAAGGTGATTTCCTTAGATATATTTAATCACTTGCCTTCTTATATTAAAGAGAGTAAATCTCTAATCATCTTTCCGTTCAGCATTAAAAAAGATACTGGCTTTAAAAGCATATTATTCTCTACAGGAATATTTTGTAGAAACGCTTTAGGGGGATAACTGTAACTACTGTATTTGTAATGTTTTATTGTATAACAAATCTGTTAGTGTTATTTTATTAATATGTTATTATTCTTTAGCATGTACAACATTATATATGAGCTTGATTATTTCGTATTATATTTTTTGTATTTTATTTTAAGTTAGTTTACTTAGCTTATTTTAACAAATTTATTTCTGACAATTCCAACACATTTTTTGTAATGTCTATTCTGGAAATATTTATTTGTATTTGTATGTGTAGGAACGACAAATTTTAGCACGGGGGCTAATGTAGATAACGATTGATTCTAATAATAACAAACTAACAAACGCTTTAAGTATTTATGAAATTTAATTGCATAATAAATATAAAACCTTCACACCCGATTCATTTATGAAACATGCAGATTCATCTCATTCCACACCTCCAGATTATCGAAATTCCCAAAGACTAAAATTAAACCAATCTTAATATATATAAAGCTCGACTTCATGCATGTATGTATATATGCCACACTGTTATTAAATCAAGCTCGCAGTTGCCTAGGTGACGCAAAATGACGTCACACCAATGACACGAGCACGTCATTGGAAACAACATAAAAATAAAAATAGACTCATTTAAGTTTACGGCATCGTTAAAAACGAATGCCCTAACGCGAATTTGTGGTATAAATATTTACCTTCTACAGTTAAAAATATGACCGCACCGCCAACGGTGTAGAGAATCATCACAATGATCAGAAAACAATGAGTGAACCACTTCTTCCGCAGAAATCTGATTTTGCCGTAGATCCAGTAGTTGAACTTCTCACCGAATCCCAAGCCAACGTCTTTCATGTCAGAAAGATGTTCGAAAATAAAGTCCGAGGCCCTGCGTCCATATCTCTGATGCGATGGGACGCTCGACCTCAACGAAGACGTGTCCTGAGACCTTTCGAAAAAATTACTGTCGTTCTGATTGGCGAAGGCGACCCGTCTGCTGCCGTCGCTGGGCAAGGGCGTATTCGCGAAACTGTCAGAGGCCATAATATCATATCTGGTGACACTCCGATAAATATTTTATTAAACACTTTTTATTTTTAGAACGCATCAAAACAATTTTGTTCGTCCAGACGTGCGGCGGAAACTAAATAAACTGATTCACGAAACGAATGTATTTCGAAATTTTGGTGCCACACCAGTTACAGATTGAAACATATGGGCTGTCGACGGGCGCGCGAGGCCGCAAACAAACTTTCTTGGAAAAATCGACCGAAAATAAAGACTATATGTTTTGATGACTTACGTGAAATAAAAAGA
>MU186176.1:363-24458 GCA_016904865.1 Pissodes strobi | reverse complement strand
AAGACCATGAACTGATATGAACTCTGATTTGCATATTTTTATGGCTTGTGTTAACATTAACATAGTATTCCACACTGTACTTTCTGCTGGACACTGCCCTTTTGGTTTTTTTCGGATAATGTCGCTTTTTGTTAACAATTTACAATTTTGATGCATCCAAATAAATACGAATTTTGAATATCAAATGACCCAAGGTTCCAGAATTTTGTAAAAATAGTTTCTCGATGGCCGTTCAGTTTTGTTGTACATTGCCTTGAACAATGACAAGATGGTCCAACTTCTCGAGCCTTCACCACCTTTTTTGCATTTTCACTGTAGTACTCTTGCCTCTTATTACGTTTTGCTTTCCTCTGGTTTCTCAAGTATTCTGATGATCTTCGTTTTCTCCAACGAGATGACTTATTTGCAGTTTCTTCTATTGTGTTTTCTGGGATATTTTCTTGGGAACTGTCCTCATTCGAAATATTTCCTTCCTCACTAAACTCTTCCTGCAAAAAAAAAAAACATTTTACACTATGGCGTATATAATGACAAGCCACACCAATTTCTACAGGTTAATGTTCAGCAGAGAAAAAGTTGATAATAACACAAATAAAATCCCTAATAACTTATTGTGATAGTTGATGTTGCCAGGATCATTATTTTAATACATTAACACAATAAAATATGGAAAAATAGTTCGTAAAATGTTTAAAAGGTAAAATATGATAAGCCACAATTTAAATAAAACTTATTTACCTCTAAATCTGGACGATGGTCAGCATTTTCATCACTATCATCCAATGGTGAATCACTATGACCATTATTAATGCCATTTAAATCATTTAATTGCTCCATATTTTCGCACAAAGTACCAATTTGTTTACCTTAACTCGTTAAACCCGGGTGACCGGCCGCCATATAGGGATGTGGCTTGTCACTATCTGGATGAAATATTAGACAGATACAAACTTGGGCAATGTAATGACACATCTCATGTGACGCCATCTATGATCCGATTGTAAAATTAATTATCCATGAGGCGCATTCTAAGATCCTTTACAGGCGTAGCCGACTATATCAAAATCGGCCTCTCCTATTGGTCAATCCGCATGACCCTCCGCTCGCTTCGCTCGCTACGGTGGCTCAAGAAAGGGAAAGCCAACCCAAACTAACCCAAACTAACCCAAAATCAAGAAAAAAAGCTGTTTAGAAACATAATCTTAAAAAAAAAATAAAAAAAGCAACGGGGTTGGAACCCGTATTTTCTGGGTGAGACCCAACGATCTAAACCTCTACACCACGAGAGCTCTTGCGAGGAATCGATTGCATCACGAAGACATATTGTAACTCATGGACGGCTCATGGATGGCTAATACACAGTCATCCGGAGCCGGTGTATACCTAGACAACACTAAATCAGGAGAAAGCACTTCGCTGGGGAGATATGCCACTGTTTTCCAGGCGGAGATGTTTGCTATTTTGGAACCAAGGCGGAAGTAACAGAAGGTGTAGAGAGTATATATATTTACTCGGACAGTCAAGCCGCTCTAAGGGCGATCCAAAAACCCAGGGCAAGCTGTAAGCTAGTTCAGGAATGTAGAGACGCCCTAGCCAGATTGGCTGTGCACAAGGAAGTAAGACTCAGATGGGTTCCAGGGCACAGTGGCATCGAGGGCAACGAACGGGCCGATGAATTCGCCAGACAAGGCTCAATGAGCCACCTCGTCGGTCCAGAACCTGGTCTGGGCTTAAGTAAAAGGCAAATCTCTCAGGAACTAAATAACTGGGCCTGGAACAAGACAAAGCACAATTGGAGAGGAAAAGAAGGATGCAGACAAGCCAAGGAAATGATTCTAAATCCTGACGGATCCAGAGCAAGGCGACTGCTAAAAAAGAGCCGAGAGGACATCAGGAACTTGGTAGGTATTCTGACTGGGCATGGAAGCCTAAACAGACATCTGCACCTTATCGGCGTGAGGGACAGCCCACTCTGCTTGAACTGCGGGACAGGGGAGGAGTCCTCATACCACTATATAGGAATTTGTGATAGGTGGAGTCGCCTAAGGAGGAAGATACTGGGAGCACCGATACTTGCTCGGGAAGCTCTAAAGGATCTGGACTGGGAGGACGTCCTCACCTTTATCAAGGTGACGGGCCGTTTCAGTGCGGGCCGGGTGTTGGAAGTAGCCAGGTAGGGGAGGGCGGATCGGGGATGGTGAAAAGGGACTTATAGGCCTACTTACCGGACTTCGGCCCCCCCACCCTTACTACTACTACTACTACTACTAATTTGAAAGAACAATATTAGTCAAATTAATAAACAATGTGATTGTGAAGGGTGCATTTCCAGAAGAACTCAAAGTCAGCAGAATTACTCCAATTTTTAAAACCGGTACTAAGGACTGAATGAACAATTATAGACCAATTTCTGTTATTAGCATATTCTCAAAAGTCATTGAAACTGTAATAAAAAAAAGAATGTTGTCATTCATAGATAAATATGTGGGAAAGGATGTGTACCAGTATGGTTTTATAAAAAACAGTAATACATTGAGTGCTACAATGGACCTTATAGATAAAATAGCAACATTTTTAGACAATGGAAAAATTGTTGTTGCCACCTTAGTAAGGCTTTTGATGTCAGACTGCCAGCCTCTCTCTGCAACTGGCTTGCCAGTTTCTTTAAGAGCCGATATCTGCACGTTGCAATTGATGGACACATCTCAGACACATTCACCATCAACACGGGCGTGCCTCAGTGCGCAATACTTTCACCAACTCTGTTCCTCATATATATTGATGACCTGCTGACTGAAACGAATAATCCTATTTACAGTTTCACAAATGACACTACCCTTGTCGCCCACTTTAGGTCAGAAAAACCCTTACCAGCTACTGAGACTCATCACCGCACACACAGGAGCAGATTGCAGCAATTAATCAAGACCTACAGAAAGTTCAAACTTGGGGCGATCGAAACTTGGTCCAGTATAATGCAGCAAAGACCCGAGCAGCCACGTTTACCAAGAAGGCCAATACAGCGGGCCCTGACATCATTACGGCAGGATCGACCATTCCTTCATTCTAGTCAATCGAACTGCTGGGTGTCTCAGTCAACAGCAATACGTCTTGGCATGGCCACGTTGCTAACATCGTAAAATCAGCCTCCCAGAAGCTTGGTGCCCTATTTCGCAACAAAAAACTGTATACACCGCAGCAGTTGCTGTTGCTCTACAAAGCGCAAGTTAGGACGTGCTTAAAATATTGCTTACATATCTAGGGTGCCGTACCAAAGCACACCCTAAAGCTCCTGGAGTCCATTGAGAAGAGAGCTATGCGTCTCGTCGGCGACCTGGAGTTGACTCGGAATCTGCATAATCTGGAACAACGCAGGCATGTGGTGGAGATGTCTCTATTTTACAGATCCTTTCACCGCAGATGTTCCCAGGATTTGACCCACCTTATCCCGCCCCTGGCAACTCCTGTCAGATAGTCACAACAGATAGCAAGAGAGTACCAGTTCGTCTGCAACTAGAAGCACCTAACATCGTTTTACAAGAACTCCTTTGTCTGGCGCACTGCATCACTGTGGAACTCATTACCAGAACATCTGTTTTCCACTAATTACTACCTACAACTATTCAAGAACAGTGTCAATCAACATCTTTGTACACACACCGCTCGTCGAGCGCCATAGGATCTCTCTTTAGTGTGTGTGACACTGCCATAAAAATAGGCTAAATTCAATTAATACATTAACTTGACAACGCCGTCGTTTCCTATAAGCGCCACTTTAACTTTTGAGCGTTGACTGATCCAAAGAAAGAAATTTAAAATCACTTTGGACTGACCTATAGTTAGTTTCTAATACTCCGTACTTCCTACTCATCCCTCTGGCTATCATCAAGGATTATAAATTCCTGTCCTATACTATAAGCGGGTGTAAAGCCTTGAACTTGAAGTATGGACTCCCTTCAAGAAGGGAGCCGTTTGGCGCTGCTACGAGGCAATTTGCCAGTGCACCCGTCGCCTGGCGCTTAGGGAGAGGTAGAGCTACCCTTCTACATCCGTTACACGTTATTCCAGTTTGAAGGGCTTTGTATTCGGGGGCGATCGCAACGTTGTCGGGCTCTAGACCCTGTTACGACCACCGACTTTTCACACGGCACAAATAGAAACCCCTCACTGGGTATTTCCTTTGGCTAAAGACAAACACTTATACGATGAAGTGGCACAGACGACGCTGGCTATGATGTCCGCTTCTTTCTCGGGGGGACAAATCGGTCCCTGAACGATTGCCACGCGTTACCCCAAAATGGCCGACGAAAGAGCCGCTACTCAACAGCGATGTTATCCCGACCGAGAACTAAACGGAAGTGGGGTGTAAAGCCAATACCCACTTAATAACGTTGTTCCTAGAGCAAGAATCGAAAGAGTTTACGATTTACGATTCTTATTGATAGACCACAGAAGTTGTATATTAACGAAAAAT
Source organism: Pissodes strobi (assembly GCA_016904865.1). NCBI lineage: Eukaryota > Metazoa > Arthropoda > Insecta > Coleoptera > Curculionidae > Pissodes > Pissodes strobi. The sequence goes on along the minus strand of MU186176.1, from coordinate 19,984 downwards.
GTAAGAATATAGTCTCGTGGTGCCATCTAGTATGGAAAGTGGTTAGTAGTATTAGTTTTGAAATCTATAAACACAGTTTAGGCATTATCATCAGAGATGTCACCAACAATGAAGTTTCTGTGTTCACCTTTGACAAGGGAAGGGAGTGGAAGGGTAAAACCGGCAGCTGTTCTGTTACGGGTTGGCTCCACGATTTGACAAGCGTCATACATTTTCGTCACTAAATTATATATATTATTTTATACTCATAATACTTCTAATACTGGCTTAAATCACCAAATGCAATGATTGAAATATAATAAATAAATATATTTCCTTAAAACATCAAAACACTGTACGCAAATGCGCGACAGGCCATTTTCAAGGGGAATTATGTGATTCTTATTAGCAATCATGACTGAAAAATGTTAACAAAACTAGTATAAAATTACAACGAAAGGCAGCCTGAAGTATACTCGTAATCATATTTTGAAATAATCTATATCTCAGCTCACACAAAGAAAATAAATAATAAATATTAGCGTCAGCAAGAACTAGGTGTAAACTATATTTACCTGTGAAAAGTAATTCCAGGCTCCTTTCGGTCATCAGACTTTTACAGCCATAAGCACAACAAAACACCATATTGTAATGGACAAATTGAAGTATTTTGAGAGTTTTTCACAACAAAAATCACCAAAATACACGGGGTGCCGCTTTGAATGTCTGGCTCCTATTAATGGCGTCCGTTCGATTTTTGATCACACTTACTGCGCACTGCCGTAAAGCGAGATTATCTGTCCACTTCCTTTCCTTGTCAAAAGTGTTCACAATAGCCGATTGCTCGGAACTATTTATGATAGCGAATTAATTTAGAAGACGTTGCCCCTACCGCATCCGCGGGCTTCAAAGTTGCGCGCAGATCACATTGTTGACAAAAATGTCTAATATTACACCTCACGCATAAACGTCCGCTCGCTTTGCTTGCTACGTGGGGCGCAACCAACAGAAAGTAACCCAGGTTATGCCCAAAATGAAGAAAACAACTGGTTACACATAATTTTAAAAATTAAAAAAAAAAAACATATTTTGCGTATTTTGAGGCTTGATATGGAACAGATTCGAGGAAACACATGCAAGCTGCTGTATATCCACTATAATAGGGCACTTAGCTAATTTTTTTTTACCATTAAACTAACATCTCACTTCAGGAATGGCTCTCCGCTCGCTTCGCTCGCTACAGCGGCCCATCAAACAGGATCTAACCAAAACCAACCCAAGGCATACACAAAATCAGGAATAAACATACAGTACGACAATCCAACCTTACATATTTTTCAACAAGTATTTACGTGTAGTATTTGTACTTAGATCTAATCAAGGAGCAGCAGTAAGATATTCAAATTCAAATTCAACCGGGGCAAACGCATGCACAACACCGGGATGGTATGATTAATAATAATTGTTCGAATGATGGAAACTTGAACGGTCTTCCTAGGCGCAAATGCCCCACCTGTTTTTAGACCTAAAGAAAATCCTGGTTACTGAATGCTAATCAAATAACCGAAATATTACAAAAATAAAACTTTAAAACTGAGGTGTTTTATTGTGTTTATAATAATACGAGCCATTCAGGTAACAAAAACTGTTCGGAACAGGAACAGCAAATGGTATTATATTATAATTCTCACAATCACTGTGTACTGTGTAAACACTTAAACACTGTAAATATCCTGTATTTCAATGAAAAACTGCAAGCAAGACAAGCGAACGGAGCGAATAATTGCTTTTTCCTAGCGCATTCACCATTGTATCAAAATACTTAAATCTTAAATTATTAGGTATTATAATTATTAGAATTCGATTATCCACAGGCAGTCTGCGTCTAAATTTAACGTTTTTTTAAAAGTAAAATTTATAGGTACGCCCATGTTATTACTATTAAGCTAGCAGCAGTTTCGGCAGAGTTTTATGAAAGAAAAAGTGTAAGAAGAATTAATAGACTTCAAGTACTCTGCAGTGAAAATAAAAGCAGGCAACAGACATTTTTACTAAACATCTGTGTGAATAAGCTTAATAGTTGTAAAAGTTTCCTAACGTCAAACAAATTGATAATTAGAAGGTGTCAAATAATATTAAGTAACAATTTGTTCCGACAAAAGTAAAATTTGTAGGTACGCTTATGTTATTACCATTAAGTTAGGAGCAGTTTAGACAGTAAAAGTCAAGATCGGTAAAAGAGTAAAAGTAGGGGATTCGCGTCTACCTACAGCAATTTTGAGCCTTCTCGTATGTCTACATGCCAATTCATATATTTTTTTAGCTGTTTTTTTTTTTTATTTTGAGCGTTGCCTTGAACTGGTTTTGTTTGGTTGTGCTCGCGAGCGAAGCGAGCGGAGGGTTATGTGCTAAGTGAAATATTAACGCTGGTGCTAGATGTGAGCTTCGAAAATTTGCTGTAGGTAGACGCGAGTGGAGTAGAAGTAGGATACCGTTGACGACGTTGACGTTGACACTGTTGACTTGACCATGACAGTAATGCAATGACAGTTGTTGTTATTTATGTTTATATTGTTTTATTAATAAATACATGAAGTAAAAATACTAAAAGGCCGTGTTTTTGTCAACACAAGAGCAAGTAAAAACCAATTTTAAAATCACAAATCAGATACAAAATCTTGGCTATGACCAAACCACTGTTGTACCTTGGAGGTTGATTGGAGAAAACGAACTTGAAGAGATGGTTTTTTGCTTCACGACCCTCGAAATATTCAATTTCAAAAGTAACAAAGTAAAGTAAATAATAATACATAACACAGCAGTAGACACTATAAAATTCTGTAAAACTGTAATAAATAGGCTTTACTATTAAGTAGAGACGAGACGAGATTTTTTAAAGATACTTAGAGATCTAACATTTTTCAAAGCATCAGGTAAATTTGAGAGGTTTTAGTAAATGTACTAAATGGAATAGGTAATTGGAGCTTATTTGCTTGTCTAGTATTACTCAGAGTTGTAAGGTATGGATTTTTTAAAGATCAAACAAACTCTCTGCAATATAAACAAACAGAGGATACCTAATCTTTTAAAAGAAAGCCTACAAGACTCCTAACCCCAACTTTACATATGTATCTTATTGTCCTTTTCTGAATAACAAAAACGGATGTACAAATATAATGAGCACAATAACCCCAAAAAGCTAAACCATCTCTCAAGTGACTCTCGATAAATGAGAAGTAAACAGTCTTAGATAATTACCTTACCCATTCATTCAATATTATGCGAACTGCATAACAGCCCCTGGCCAATTTACCACAGAGAACCTGAATGTGATTTGTTGAAATTTAAATTTTTCGTCAATGTAGAGACCGAGAATCTAATTGACTGTTTTTTTTTCTTATATTACCACCATCAAACATGATATTTTCAAAGTTAAACCGAAAGTTGAAAATATTAGTTTTATCCATATTAAGACATAAATGATTTGCATGGCACTGCTCCTTGATCCTTCCCAAATCGAGAGCATCTGGATCACTATGAGATCACACCATGAAGACTGAAAGGTCCTTGAATATTCAATAGAGTTAAATTGTTTATGAAGAGGAAAAAAGGAGGGAACCAAATCATTTTGGAGACACAGTACACAGTGGTTCCTTTTAGTGTGGAGGTTGAATTTAATTGTTTTTTTATTCCTATGGAGCTGTCAAATACTTTGTTGAGAAATTTTATTGTTTTAGTACCTAATAGCTGATGAATCCACAAAAATATGGTTGTTTATTTTTCAAATTGTATGTATGTTCGAGGTAATATTAGATGATCCACTATTGTTCCAATATCACGGTTTATAGTATCCCTCAATGAGGCAGTATCAGATCCTAGCCACAGAATTGATGTATCATCGGCAAATAGAGTAAATGACCCATGAATATTGATGGAAGCTAGGTCGTTTATATATAAAAGGAACAGAAGTGGGCCAAGCACTGAGCCTTGAGGAACCCCATGCTCAATGTTCTGTCCTGCCGATAGTTTATTTAGACACTTCACATATTGTTTCCGTTCAGTTAAGTAAGACTGTAGCCAGTTGAGAGTAACACCTCGAAAACCATAACAAGTAAGTTTCTGCAGCAGTATTCCTCGATCCGCACAATCAAATGCCTTGGGGAAATCACAGAACACTGTTGCAGCTACCTCTCCCCGATTTAGACCAAGATACAGTCCCTCAAGAAAATTAAATACCGCATCACAAGTATTTTTGTCATTTTGGAATCCAAACTGGCTAATATTCAACAATTTATGTTTTTGAAGGAAGGCCATCATTCTAGATTTGACCATCTTTTCTATAATTTTAGATAAAGTAGGAAGAAGCGATATAGGATGATAACAAAAAGGATCTTCAAAACTGCCACCTTTAAACAGAGGTCTCACCTTAGACTATCCATAGTCTAAGGGTCTCACCAAAGCTGACTTTAAGCCATCCGGGAATACACCCGAATCAAAAAACATATTTATTGCAGTAGCCAAAATCTTCAACACACAATCCGGCAACCTGCTAAATATTCTTACTGAAACCTCGTTAATACCCGATGAGTTTTTATTTTTAATTTGTCCAAATATGGTTTTAATTTCATTAATATGAATATGTAAGAAGCTAAAGGAATCCGACACTGAAATATCTCCCAAGTACTGCATAGGATCCAACCCAGGTGACATCTGGCAGGTCAGCTTCCGAGCAATAGAGCAATAAAAGTCATTAAAACTGTCAACATCAACCTGATGCTGATTACTAGAATTGACAGTCATGCCTCTCAAACCATCAATTATGCGCCAAACTTCTCTAGACTTGTTTTTTGCCTGAGCAATTCTATTATTATAATAATTTTGTTACCTTGCGATAAATCCTTTTATATGTGTCAAAATATGTCATAAAAAATGTGGCACAAAAAAACGTTCTAAGAGTATGTAGGCATCTAAGATTTTTAGAGGATAGCCTTATCCCTCTTGTAGCCCATGGCTTCCTATTTTTTCGTTTTACAGTTTTCAGAGGAAAACTCTCTTGAAAAACATGAATTAGTTTTCGGATAAAACTCTCAAGTGGGTCTGACATTACAAATATTGATTGATATTGAGTCCATTCTCCTGCAATGACTTATAAACCTTTGAAAGTTTCTCTCGCTGTATATTCTCATATTCCTATTAATTTTCGTAAGCTTGTTGGATCTCAGTGGTGTACTTGATATTATAGCCTCATGATCCGATAAACCTGAAGGCACCACAACTGCCTCACATTCATTATCATCAAAATTTATGCAAAAATAGTCAATCAAAGTCTCTCTAGCCAGCCGTAATCCTTGTAGGAGTAGTAACCAGAAGCCTTAGATTAAATGACGCAAATAGATCCGTTAAACTCTGAGTATGCCCATAACTGACATCAAGATAGTCAAGGTTAAAAGCCCTATTATAGTGAATATACAGCAGCTTGCATGTGTTTCTTCGAATCTATTCCATATCTAGCCCCAAGGCAGCAAACCTAAGAGTAAAGTCTCCAGAGCACTCAAAAAGCCACAAATATTACAACTAGAATTAGGTCGATATATGCATAAGACGAAAGTATTAAGTGTCCCATCATACATAAGAGAAAATTGAAATTCACCCTCAGAGGCCAATTCATTACACTTTGAGACATCCACAAAGTTCAAGTATTCATGAAGATCTTCGCGCGTAAATAATGCCTTTGTAACAGATCTGCGAAAACAGGATACTTTTGAGTAATGAGGGATAAATAATGGTTCATCAACCCGCAACCAGTGTTCTGTTATACACAGCAAATCAGGTTGATTATGGTAGATCCACTATATCAGCAATCCAAACGGCATTAGAAATTGCCAAAGCCGCCATTCTTAAGAGAAGTCACAGACACAGACAAATAGGAGCAATCGTCACCCTCGACGTCAAAAACGCCTTTAACTCAGCATCGTGGCAGATGATTATACAGGAATTGGCGAGGAGAGAGGCAGCCCCCTACCTGATAAACCTCATAAAAAGCTACCTAACAGACAGATCCATTGTCGTTGAAGCGGAAGGCAAAAAGAAATCGTTTGACATGTCCTGCGGCGTCCCGCAGGGCTCCGTCCTGGGCCCAACGCTGAACTTAAAGATGCCAAAAGGAGTAACCCTCATTGGATATGCGGACGATGTGGCTATGGTTGTCACAGGCAAAAACTTGACCATAGTGGAAAATAAAATAGGGATTGCAATGACACCCATAGTGGCATGGCTAACCAGAAACCACCTACAACTGGCGGAAGAAAAGACGGAAGTTATCATAATTACCTCAAAAAGGTCCGTACCTACGAGAACTTTCAATATCCTTGGAAGAGAGTCAGAATCTGCTTCCGAAATTAAGTATCTGGGGGTCTGGCTTGACAACAAATTATCCTTCACGACGCATATCCAAAAAACGGTCAGTCGGGCGCGGTCCGCTATGACAGCACTGGCAAGAATCATGCCCAACATTGGTGGGCCAGACCCCGGCAAGAGAAGACTACTGTGTTCAGTCGCAAACTGCATATTATTATACGCCGCTCCAGTATGGAAAGATGCTATAAGGCACAAAAAATACAGAGGTATGCTGGAGAAAATACAGAGGCAAGCTGCCCTAAGAATCTGTAGTGCCTACTGTACGGCATCTACAGACGCCATCCTAGTGATATCTGAGACACCACCAATCGATCTCCTGGTAAAGCAAGCTACCCAAATATACCAAGCACCGACTCTAGAAAAAAAAAGCCGCTCGCATAACAGCTAAGGAAATGGTAGAAGAAACTTGGCAAAACAGATGGGAAAACAGCACAAAAGGTAGATGGACGTTCAAAATAATACCAAACATTCCAGCGTGGATAAACAGAAGGCACGGCGACACAGACCATTACCTGACTCAACTGCTGACAGGGCATGGCTGCTTCCGGGACTACACCTATAACATAAATAAGACAGAGGACAATGAGTGCATATACTGCGGTGAAACTTATAATGTCGAACATACCTTTTTTTACTGCAGGCAATGGAAGACGCAACGGAAGACATGTACAACACAAATCGGTGCAATCACCCCAGACAACATAGGTGAAAAGATGATCAGTAGTATCGACAACTGGTAAGTTGTAAAACAATTCGCCAGATCAATTCTAGAACAAAAGATAGAGGATGAAAACCTGCTTGCTAAGGGAGAAGCATAGAGGATGAGAATTACCAGGGGGCGAAGGTACAACAGGCTCCCACGGACAACACCCCCTCTGAAGTAATGCGAAAGCGGTTCCAGAGGCGGGAGAGCCCACTGTTGTCAAACTAGAGGAAAGAGTTTTAGCCGGTCGAGGATCCCTGGATTGGGACGTCATCCCGGCACACCCCCAGGCACTAGACCATCAGCCTGGGGCAGTCTGTCTAGCAGATTTCTTAAACCTCTAAAAAAAAAGAAAAAAAAAAAGGTTGATTATGGTATTCAAGAAATACAGTCAATTCATAATTCATCTGTCTTATTGCGGATTGATTGAATATTCAACACTAAAAAAGATACTTTACCTAGAGTTTCATGGGTGGTAGGGGCTGATGGCCAAGTTTTTCTAAAAAAGCTAAATTCGAATGATCAACAGCTTCTGGAGACACAAATCCAGAGCCATCACTTGCATTGTCTGAACACTCCAAAGAAACACTGCAAAGGTCTGTAGTTTCCACATAAGTGAGGGTTTTGGATTTGTCAAAGTGACAAAAGTTAGCAACCTGTTTATAAAGTAATTCTGCCAACTGCCATCTACCTCTGTGATTCAAATAAATACTATTATTCCTATCATAACACATAGCCCTAAATCTATCCTGTAAATCAAAAATCCTATATTATTTGAATAAAAACATAATCTTGACACACAATGAAAAACTTGACTATTTATTAAATAAAATCTATTGCTAATATTTTCTAAATATCCATTGATGGGCAGATTACAAACAATAAGATTGGTAAAGAAACATTTGTCTGCCAATGCAGATATGGTTCTATTTGTAACATCTGCATTGTTCAACCCAGCCAAAACCACTACAAAATCCGATTTTGTTCAGTCTTTTATAAAAGAATTGATGCTTCGAACTACGTCATGAAAACCTGCAAATGGTTTACACATGATTCGAATAGAAGTCTTTAAAAAAGTTTTCTAAGCATTTATACATATTTCTACCACAGTCATCAGTTAAAAACACAATCTTATTCTTTTGTTGGATAGTTTTTTCCTCTACAGTTTCTACAGGTCTTGAATGCTCATCCTCCAATCGTTTGGCCTTGTTTGTTGTTGCAGCCATAGATGGATCATGTTCAGGCCCATCAGTCAATATCACATCATCTTGAACTTCATGATGTGTATTTCTAAGTTTGGATAACTCTGATTTTAACATCTCAATTTCTGCTTGGTAAGTCAGATTTTCCATTTCAAGTACTCGAATTGAGGTGACCATATTGCGATTAATGTTAGTCAGTTCGCGAATATCACATTCTCGTTTAACTATTTCCTCTTTCTGGCTTTCAAACTTACCCATTAGTGCCTTGTCATCAATTCTAAGCTGATTCAGTTCTTTAGAAATCTGTAGCAGTTCTTTTCTTTTATTATTGAAAGCATCAACAAATTTTCTTTCATGTTCCAAAACTTCAAACTCAAAATCCAATGAACGTGTACGTTGTTGCTTACGTGTACACTTTTGAGCTGCATTAAGATCAGTTTGTAACCTGTCTATTGTATCCTGCAGATCCTTGATGATAATATTCTTTTCGTGCAAATCAGCCTCAAACTGGTCGGTCTGTGCCCCAAGTGAACGTTTTAGATCATGATTCAGCCCTAGCAACTGAGCATCAGGAGTATTCTCGCTGGCCGAATTTTTGCATTCGATTGATCAGTAAATTATAGAATTTGCAATAATTAAATGGTTATGAAAATTCCTTTTTAGACAACTGAAGTGAAAGACATTGTGACAAACTATACACCATAAGAGTCCTGTAGTTTTGTGCACACAACATTTAAAATGATACTTATTAACTTCCATGTTTCCACTACTAGCCATTATCCATATATTTAAAGAAAGTACCTCTCCAAAATAATAAAAATAGGGTGAACATTATTCAAAAAAGATTCCGGGAGAAGACCCCACATAATAAAATTAATTCAATAAAATCTTCCAAAAATCAGCATTGGACTTCATGGTTCTTTCGTGTAAACAATGCAATAGAATGTTTTGTTACTTTTTTGTGCAAATTAGTTGTTGTTCTTCTGAAATTTGCCCTTTTATACGAAAGCTTTGACAAATTTTCCTACATAATTATGATACACTCATAGCATACATTTTTACACACATCATTATGTACAACACAACTACCCAACCTCATTCAAACCATAACAACCTAGAACCAAATAGAATCGTCGTTGAAAGGCAAATTATGATAATATTTTTGACTTACGGATTATTATTAATGTTGCAATGTTATCAATTTGAACAACACAAAAGAACATCGATAAACCAATTTAACAATGTCTTTATTTAAAGCTGAAAAAAGTATAACAACCAAATAATTAAAAGACGAATATAGGAAATGTAATTGTTTATTAAGAAAATGTTTTTTTTATGTTAAAATTAAGAGAACGGGTCGCCGTGTTGTCGCTTGCGACCCATATAGTAAGTTGTGCACATCTCACTCTGTTGATGGTCTGTCTTTGGTGAGCTCGTGTTGTGTCACGTGACGTAGCCGTTCGCGGGTATTAAGTGGCAAAGTTTTCTGTTGACGTGGAAGTTTTAGGCAGCTTCGCCTTCACCCTCTTCCTCGGCGGAAGCCGTGAGGAGGGTAATCAGAGCGGCGGTGTCGATCCTGCCGTTGTCATCAATGTCGATGGCGTCGAAGGCGTCGTCGACTTCCTTGCCGGTGAACTTGTCTCCCCAGGTCATGAGGGCATGCCTGAATCTGTAAAGAACGATATTCAGTTAGTATATCATTTGTTCAAGTGACTTGAGCAATTTTTATATTTAGTTAGTTTAATTTGAATTGGGTTAGTTTGGGTGTTATATTTATGTTCGCCCTCAAGCAACAGATGGTAATTTGTAAGTTTGTGATAAATTTTCAAGTTAGATACTCACTTCTCGCTGTCAATGGTACCGCCCTCGTCGAACGACCTAAAGGCAGCGGCGACGACATCGTCATCGTCGGAACCACCGGAATCGGCCATTCGGCTACCGAACAGACCCAACAGCTGGGTGAGGTTGATTGGACCAGGAGCTTCGCGAACCATCTCGTCGAGTTCCTTCTCGTTGGCGATCTTGCCGACGGCGTCGAAGGTGGCCCTCAAGTCTTCTTTGCTGATGATACCATCTTTGTCATGGTCCATAAGCTGGAAGGCTTCCTTGAACTCGGCCACTTGTTGCTGAAAAAATAAGGGAAAATCACATTATTATATGTAAATAATTAAGGGAGGGCATTAAAACGAACCTGTGAGAACATGGAAAAGACATTGGAGCCGGAACGTTTGGCCCTCTTGGAAGAGCTCTTGGAGGATGTGCGTGTTTCGGCAGCAGGTGCAGGGGCGGCAGCGGGAGCGTCGGCTGGTGCTTCTTCCTTCTTCTTCTTCTTAATCTTCTTCTCCTTGTCCGCCTAGAATAATACTATTTACGCATCAGTTAGTCCGTACATGTAAGTTTAGCCTACCCGAAAGGTTTACATATCTACAACTATTAACCCCTCTCTTTTGGCTTTTAGTATCCCGATCATCTCTATATATAAAGTAAAAATACATATTCAGACAATCTAAATTGACTCATCAGGCATTCGTCATTGCAGAAAGAGTCACATAAAAACTTATATAACATGGTGATATAGTGCTATATTATTAGATTTTGCATAATTAAAATAAAAATAGACCAATAATTTCAAAGTATATCCAACCATTTAAAATTGTTCTTTTAAACAACTTTGTAAATAAAATGTTGAGTACCATTTAGAGATTCGAACTACAAATCTGTCGTTCAAATTCCCGTTTAAAAATAGCCGTTTAAGTAACAAAATCTGGCATGAATCCAGGTGTTCTAATTATAACCGACAGCAATTCATTTGCGCCAGTACATCGAAATATTTATAGAAATGCCAAAAATAGATCGTTATAAAACTTATTGCCCTAGATACAAGTTTATTTTTAAAAATTATTTATTGGAGAATGTAAATTGAAATAAACAATGCCCCTTAACTAAACCCATTGTAAGTGTTGAAAATTCAGTTTTAAAACATCTACTTTTAGAGGAATTCGAATATATGATAAAGGAATTATGCAATGCTCCCTTCTGAATGGAATATTATAAACAAACATTAACTAAATAGGTAGATAAACACGTAAATAATTAACACAGGGCCACAAAAACACAACATAAATTTCACAATATTCCCCGCACACATTAGAACATATTCGCAGACGGTAGCACTATTATGTCACTAACTTTTCCACGTGAATTATACAGTCTATAGACATTAGTACTTACCATTGTGTCTGTCGATGTTTGTTCTCTCAGAAACACCCGCGACTGAAGAACATGTTCTCGGCGGCTTACTTAAATAACTTCGGGCTGGCAGAGTGTTGATTTCGCGCAAACCTTAAAAGTACCTGCTCGAAATAGATTACCCGTTCCCCATCTACTTGCCGTGCCTCACGCTTACTCTACTTACAGTCGGATTAGGGGTCTAGCGACATTCAATTTTTCCGGGAATGGACTGGATGCCCTTATTTTTGCCACTGGATAAGGCATGCTGTTTTTGGATTTTAATCGATAAGTATTATAGATGGTACTGATGGTAGACGCTGAAAAAACATCTTTAAAATTGAAACTTTGTAATTAAAATCTATTTAGACAGACGTATTTCCCTTAGAAAAATGTTTTAGAAATATTTTTACAGATTTTAATTTAAAGTAAGAATAGTTTAAATAGGATAGAGGGCCTATTTCCTATAGTCCATTGTATTGGTTGATCGACCGTAACTATAGTGGGATTCCAAGATTGGTTCCTTTGGTTCCGCTTGATTAAGCAAAAGAGAGTTAGGTAGATTTTTAAGTTTAGTTTTAATCAACTTCTGATGATGCTAACATGGTTAGCAAATCCCAACATAGGTAACTCAAAACAATCTAAACAGCAGGAACCGTTCCGAAAGCGTCATTAAATTAATAAGAGAATTATCTAAAACTTCTTATTCAACCGTTTTCTTATAGTTTCCTGGATCTCAATACTAGCATCGCCCATATTATGGAGTACACTGATGTGTTTACTACGTTCACGGAAATTCCAAGTACTCCATTACTCCATCAATTTATGGCATATACTAGAACGATTTGTTGAAAACATCATTTTCCTAGATGTAATCTGATTAACCCAAAGTAACCCAAATTTAAGGACGTCCGGAAATATTATCAAAGCAATGCCTTTCATGTTTCCTAGTGTTATCGATAATATAATGTCCACGGGAGTAATCAATGATTTAATGGAATAAATTCGTTACTAAACTATGCATATTTCGTCGCTTCAGAGCAGAACTAGCCTTACACCAAAACTCGTCATTTTTGGTTTTTTATTGACTTAGAATATTTTAAACCATCAATATCACCGAACTAGATTTCCCACCTTCTACCGTGGAAACACGTCCTCGTTCCTGGACGTAGCGATGACCTGGGGAATGGCAAGGGTTGCGTCGCCTAAAGTCATCGATAACTTTAACTCGGATCACTTTCGGATTAAGATGAGCCTAGCTAACACTAGGCGGCCGGAAGCCTATGGGACATATATATCCTATAAGAATCTTGATTGGCGAGTGTTTCGACAAAGGGTAAACGAGGCTAGTGTCATCCCCAGGCAGATCGAAACCATCCAATAACTAGAGACCGCTGTTGACACACTAACCTGCAATATCCACTGTGTCCGTGACGCCCTATGTCCGGTAATTAGAAAGAGGCCATTCGTGGAAACTCTTCCTCACGAAATCCTTGACCTTATTAGTTTCTGGAATCGAATTCGGCGCAGATGGCAGAGGAATAGCGCCGCAATTGATCAGCTCAGGGTTAATGCCTTGTCTGATCAGATAAGGGTGAACATCCGTAAACACAGAGAAGCGGCATGGCTGAAGTTCGTGAATGAGCTCGGCACGGAGGACGGCTCCCTGTGGAAACTTGCAAGGCAGGTTAGGGGAGAGGCCCAGTCGATATTCCCGCCATTTCCCATAATGGCGAGGTTATCCTTAATGAAATTAATAAATTTAAAAACACAGATGTTTTGCTAAATTTTCAATGATACCGATATAGATCACCCTTGTTAAATATATTTAAAAAAAAAACCTTTTTGGTTAAACCATTTATTATACCTATATAACTCTTATTTACCGAACCTAATTTTATTGCTTGCATGAAAAACCAAGTCTGTAGAACTGATAGGGCGACAACATTTTTGGAATACTGCCATTCATTCTTGATAAAGCTACTGTGTAATGAAACATGTCGAACGACAATTAGTTAATTCAAGTTTCAATTATAGTGGAATTTTAAGTAAAATTGTGTTTTACTTGTTTATATCTTATTTATCCGTAATGACCGTGGGAAGACTGAGGCTTTCGCTGACTTTCTTGAGAGCGTACACAGGGAAGTACCTGATATCGTGCCATTGCACGCTCAAATCACACAGGAAATAAGGCCCTTTTTAAAACGTTATCCTATCCCGTCCTCTGTGATGGATAAACCCCTGGTCACCTCGTCAGAGCTTCGCGGTGCTCTCGGTCGTCTGCCAAAGAGTAAGGCTCCGGGACCTGATACAATCTCTAACCTACTCCTCAAGAACATCCGTAACAAAACCCTTATTCAACTAATGCAAATAGTGAATGCTATACTTCGCCTGCAACACCTTCCCAGTTCCTGGAAGATCGCGTACGTGATACTGTTCCCTAAGCCCGGGAAATACTTCAAGCTTGTCAGCTCATACTGTCCTATTTCCTTGCTGAACACTTTCAGCAAACTCACTGAGAGGCTCTTATTGTCTAGGATAAACTGGATAGTCCTGAACCGTCGTACTCCCTCGGGAGCAGTTCGGTTTTCGCGGCGGACATAGTACTAACATGCTCGCAGCGAAGATCGTGCAGGACATATATGACGGATTCAACATAGGGCATTGCACATTCCTATTAAGTACTCCTAGATATTGAGAGAGCATTTGACCGGGTGTGGCACAATGGCTTGCTGCACAAGCTTTTCATTAAACACAATTTTCCATTACACTTCGCAGCACTAATTGCGTTATACCTGGTCGGGCGCACTTTCTCAGTGAGAATCGGCGAATCGCTCTCATCCCGGAGAGAGATTAAGGCGGGGGTACCTCAGGGAACGGTACTGTCGCCACAGCTATTTTAAATAGCAGATCTTGGTTCCCACCCTGAAACATTCCTAGCGTTCTACGCGGACGACACTGCCCTATACTCCCACTCCAACACAGCGCAGGAGGCGACAGATAACTTGAACACTCACATGGAACTCATAACGCGGTATTATGAGGACTCCGTGTTACCATATTGCAGATTTGAGGTATGGGTCGGCCAACAGACCCAAACACGGTCCTATACACCGTCGCACGTCAATCTACTTCCTGGAGCCGCGGCCACCAGAATAATGGACCTCCCGTCAACCCTCATCCCCCAAACCCATCCCTCTCCATCCTTTCAGTGCCCCTGGGGTCGCCAAGAAATTAACGATAACCAGGAGCACAGAAGTTAATCACAAATCATTGTCACACGGCTACCCAAGGCGAGCCCCCTCCACCACGCCAATAACGTGGTGGGCGGGACTTGAAAGCAGTTAGAATACTGCTCTTGAGTCGCCTTCCTGCTCCCCTGTTCCGGCAGACGAAGTAGGTATGGCTAAGCGAACCGGGCATATATGCCTGATGTTTGTTGCAATTCTCACCTCACTGAAGCTAGTTCATACTCTAGCTTCCCACCCTCTTACCCTATGTGTATGAATGTGTGTGATTGTCCTGTATATGTGAATGAATTACACCAAAGAATCGTGAAATGGGTTTTTTCCTACTGTTTTCCCCATGTTTCTATCCGTCACCAATCCCCATCCTGGAAAATAAGACGACAATTCTATTACCATCCGTGCTGTACTCGTTGAACTCAAAACTTCTGAAAGGCTCAGCCTAAGTAGAAAAATTATATTGCTTGAAATGGTACCTGACGGCTAGTCGAAACATGACTACCTATCTCTTTTTTAAGTTGTGCGTGTCGGTGGGTCCTCAGAGGCGCTCATAGGGCGTTCGTAGCCCCACTAAACGCGCTTACTTTAGAATTGTAGTTATGTATAGTTGATAAGGTTTATATGTCATGTTCAATTAAATGATGCTTGCTTGCTTGCTAAACCATCACGGTTATGATACAGAAGTAGCCTATGTCCTACCTATATTACTTATACCTATACTAATCTAGGTAGGACATAGACAATTTCTGCATCAAGACAGTGATGGTTTAAACTATCCTAAGCTATTAAAATCCAAAAATGTCGATTTTCGGAGTTAGGCTAGTTTTGCTCTGAAGCGACGATTTATGATCACACCAATTATGGAATTTTGGAATTTACATTTTTAAATCACATTTTCAAGCATCGTGGTTAATTTGGGAGCCGACTATTCATATTTAGTACCACAAAAACAAAGTTATTTTTTTTCAGTCCACTTGCAAAGGCGTTGCCTATAATACCCCAATGGGCACTGCAAGTAGGAAACGTCGAGGAGGAAAGATACCGATGGACTCTTTTCTTAAAAATTTTTAGACTGTAGGCAACAGGAACCAATTCGGTTGGTAAGGAGTTCCAGATACTCGTCACACGTCAGAAGAAAGAATTTTGGTAGGGGCTGAGTCTGGATGTGTTCTGTTGAAGAGCATATGGATGTGAGCTTCTACCTCGTCGTGTGGAACGAACAAAGCTGGCACTGGAGAGAATCAGAGTTGTCAGTTCGGTCGAACACCTTCCGTGATAATATCGGTAAAAAAGGGAGAAATCACCCACTATCTGCCTATGTTCCAAGGTGTGAAGGGAACGAGTCAGTGTTTCGTCGTTAATAAGTATAACTACTGGGTTCTAGATGGAGTCTAAGAGTGCTAAAGTATATTTGGGAGCAGAACTCCAAATGTGAGAGCAATACTTTATAGCATGTCTGATTTGCGATTTATACAGCGTAAGCAGCTGATGGGAGCTATTTTTTTTTGGCACGGAAAAGTACACCCAGTTTTTGTGAGACACACTTGGCGAGACCTCGGACATGCTTATCCCATGAAATGTTAGTACTTGCGCTTATTCTGGGAAGCGAAAGATTGGAGGATTGAGAAAGGGTTTCCCCCTCCATGATGATGTCAAACTAATTTCCCTTAGTTTTTCTCCGGGAGAGCACAACAGTTTGTGTCTTTTTGGCATTGAAGGTTACAAGATTGTTGGATCCCCATTCAAGAATTGTGTTTAAGTCTCGATTGATTGAGTCAGTTTGTTTGTTGTCTTAGTTGCCCCAAAGTGACCGATGATAACGGTTTGTCAGAAGAAAAGGATGACACAAGACTGCTATCGTCTGCATAGCTGTAAATGGGGTTTTCAGTAAGCTTTAGTAGGTAATTTATGTGCAGCAGGAACAAAGTTGGAGACAAAATCGAACCCTGCGGAACACCAGCATTGATGGCAAATGCCTCGGACGAGACCATCGATAGCGACCTGAATACTCTTTTTATCCAAAAACCTAGACAATAGTGTATGCAGAGCCGGTGGAAAGCCATAAGCTGAGAGTTTGTCCAGGAGTGATTGGTGCCACACCCAGTCGAAGGCTTTGGAGATGTCAAGAGCAACTACTCGGGACTCTGTGTTTTTCCAGCGTTGAATTCCAGATTTATGTTACATAAGACATCAGATCTTCTGTTAAGCGTTTCGCTCTAAATCCATATTGCCTATCAGGTATTATGTTGTTTTGTTCAAGATATTTTAGGATCTCGGTGTTAATGACTTTTCCCATTACCTTGGCCACTACCGGGGTTAAAGATATTGGACGGTAGTTACTGGCAATATTTTTCTTTCCCTTCTTAGGTACAGGTTGCACTCTAGCGCGCTTCCAGAGGACTGGGAAAATACCTCTATTGTAGTATAAGGTATATAGTTAGAGTTAGAATAAGTGTCAACTCCAGTGCGCACTGTTTAAGAACAATGGAGGGAATTCCATTCAGTCCAGCGGCCTTTGAGCAGTCAAAACGACGAAGTAACCCTCTTATCTTTTTTTGATTGAAAACGATTTTTTACATTGTTGTGGCGATCCTAGACAACATTGGTGGAGTCTTTCCTTGTGCATCAAGGGTGGAATGTCGTGCAAACATTGAGGCAAACAAGCTGCAGTCACTGCAACGGAATTGTCTTCGCGCAATAGCGGTGGAAAACTTGAAGATGAAAAGTTTTTCCCGATGGCCTTTGCAAATCCCCAAAATGATTTTGGGCCGTTCGGACAGTTCAAAAGCTTCTCGCGGACTCTCTGATCAAAATCAGCTTTGGATTGATCAATAATTAGTTTGCAGCTATTTCGTGCATCCAGAAAAGCTCGGCACGAAACAACTGAAGGGTTGTTGCGCCATTTGCGATAGGTTTGGTTCTTTTTGGAAAAACAGACGTCCCTCCAAGGGAATGACAAGAAAAAGTCACAAAGTTCACTACAGTTTGGGAAGAAAACTTTAGACAAGGACTGTTGTAAACATTAAAGTTCCCCACGAATGTTATTTCAGCATCTGGGTGGGTGGTTTGAAGTTTGTTGAACGTTAGTGAGAGATAGGACCCAATAATTGGGTTCATTTGGAGAAAGATAAAGGATGCAGATAAATTTAGTAGCTTGAGCCAAAGAACATCAAAATTTGTCGATTCCAAACTCTCTTCTCGGTGACATGAGAGGTTACTGCGGACATAAGTGCTAACGCCTCGTTTAAATCGGAACTTGGTGTGAAGTTCGTAATTGGGGCAAAGCATATGCACAGTGTCCGTAGACGAGTTGACTTGGGTTTCCGTTAATCCCAAAATAATAGGTTTTTCAGTCTGAAGATGGTGATGGACAGAATTAATGTTGGCATTAAGACCTCTGATATTGCTGAAGTCAATTCTTAAGTTGTTTTTCTTCGATGTGAATCCACCCCATACACTCTCCACCCGGAGATCCGAATGGGAGGGTAGTTAACTAAAAACTCTTTAAGAATATCATTGTAATAAGACCTACAAGGTGTTTAATAGATAGCTTGTTTCAGAAGGGATCCGCCAGAAAATTTGCCAAGAAATTTGCTTGGTGAAAAATAATGTCGAAATATCTCAGTAACTTATTCGTTTAAGATACAGGGTATCGAAATTTTTTTTTCTGAGAAATTTCAAACATATTTACAATTATTGCAACATTAAATTTTAACACATGCTAGTTTTTGCTAAAAACTTTTAAATAATGTAAAATAAAACAAAATAAGCGTCGTTCTGTTCTGAATAAAATGTAAAGAGTTTCGGAGATCCAAAAGAAGAACTTTTAGGTCCTTTTGTGGAGGGATAGAAGAATTAGCACCGTCTATTCGTCTACAAAAAGTGCTATCCAAGGAGCACTCAAACGAAATCAGCCTACTAAAGAATAGAGCCAAAGACACCTATGTTGAGACACCTGAAGAAAGTAAGGATTCTTCTAGAAACACACTTTTCCGGGTCAAGCATAATTGCCAAAGAAGAGCTGACACAAGAAGACAAGCCCATTGAAACCGCTCAGCGGCTTACAAAAAGGGTAAAAGGTCTAGCCAACAAAATTTTAACAAAAAACACAATCAGATGGGCGATACGTAGCTTTAAATTCTATAAATCCCCGGGAGTATGGAATCTTTCCAGCCTTGTTACAACATGGTATAGAGCACCTACTACCACACATTCAATCAATATTCAGAGCCAGGTTTGCATTGGGCTTCATTCCCAAAAACTGGAGGAAAGTTAAGGTAGTGTTCATACCAAAGACAGGGCGCTCACAAGAGGAACCAAAGTCTTACCGTCCCATTAGCTTAACCTCTTTCCTTCTTAAAACGATGGAAAAGATTATCGATAGGCACGTCAGGAGCAAGTTCCTTTCTAATGCTCCACTGCATGCAAAACAATTCGCATACCAACCATCCAAATCTACAACCGCGATATAGAGGAGGCACTGGCTGAAAGAGAAGTAGCGCTGTGCGGTGTGCATTTCTAGACATAGAGTGTGCGTATAGAACATGAAATCAGGTGTGGTCAAAATTTTGAAGGACATCCAGATAGAGGCGATGACCAAATTAACCAATACACTGGAAACAAAACTCCATTTTGATCGCTCCTTTGAAGTGGTAAATCAATAATACAGGGGAAAGACTAAAACAACTAAAAAGGGGATCACTTGTCTGGTACACAGATGGATCAAAGATGAAAGGAGTGGGATCCGGAGTTTACAGACCTAGGTGTCGAATCTCTGCACTTTTAGGAAACACTCCCACCATATTTCAAGCAGAACTAAATGCTATCAATATAGTCATCTCTGAATG
>MU186175.1:19451-95882 GCA_016904865.1 Pissodes strobi | reverse complement strand
TATTTAATATAGCGTCCAATATTTGCATTTTTTATTTAAAACATATAATTTTTTGCTACATACATACATACATTCATAACATATACACATACATACTAAAAAATCTGAAAAAAAAGAACTAAAAAATATAAATTAGTTTCTTAGTCTCTCTCAATCAGAAACAACTTTATCCTATTTTTGAAGGTATTCATAGATGAACAACTGGTAATATGTAATGGCAATGAATTATATACTTTTGTGGAATTATATGTAAAGGACCTTTGGTACAAAGCCGTTCCACCGTCTAAAGAATTAGAATATCTTTAGACGGTGGCCGTTCTATGCCTAGGTACAGGGTGGCCCGTTTATTATGGGATGATACCTTATCTCAGAATCTAGTACCAAAAAAAGTTTAATACAAAAGTTGATTAGATTTTCGTAAACTTTTAAAATATTATATTTTAATAGTTTCGTGGACAAGTATCAACTTCCTTATTTTAAATAGAATACCCTGTATATTAAGGCATTTTTGAATTCCTCGGAAAATTCTAGATATGTTTTATATATAATATCCTATAACTAAGTGTAACCGTTTTTGAAATATTTTGAACTTTATGTCAAAAATAACGTTTGCAGGTCTAAATAATATAACTATCAATTTCTCCCCTTGAAAGCCTTTATTATTTAATTGGAGTTGGGTTCCTTGTAGAAGGGGAAATACTTTAGTGGTCTGTGTTGACATTTTAATAAGAAATAAATACAGGGTGATCAAAAACTGAGATTAAAAACGAAATGAAAAAAAACGTTAAAAGTAATTTTTTTCAAATGGAAACCCCCTATTTTTATAATTTTATCTTATTCAGCATTAAAAATAAGGGTGACTTTGTATAAGGTTATCTATTCCAAAAATGCGTAGTTTTTGAAATATTGGCGATTTAACAGTTTTCTATCGTAAAAATGCTATGGGGATTTTAAGTCTTGTTATTAGTTGGCCATGACGGCGCGGCGCGGCAAAAAAAACAATTGAGCACTACATAAATGACACTATTTTGGCTTTCTGTGAGTTTGGAAATTAATGTTTAACAGTTTTTATACCACCTAACTCTGTCACTTTATATTATTATTGTTATTTTATTGTTATATTGCTTTATTTTTATTAATATACTAAAGTTATTCAATGTATACCCCAGAAGAAAGAGCCGATATGCTGCAATGTTATTTATCCAGCAATAAAAACCCAGTCTTGGCACTAAGAAGTTATGTTACCAAATTCCCTCTAAGACGCCATCCAGAAAAAAAGATGTTCGACAGTCTACCAGTGTTTTCGGAAAAAAAAGCAAAGGGATCGTCATGTTTTGAACAATGAAAATCAACTTAACATCTTACTGCATTTTGAAGAATCTCCTGAAACTTCCACCCGACAGGCAACTCTGGACTTAGATTTTAAAAGAACAACTATCCAAACTTGTTTAAAATTGAGTGGATGGAAACCTTACAAATATTTACCAGTTTAAAAATTAGAAGAAAGAGATTATAACAGAAGGTTGGAATTTTGTAGTATTTTATTGGATAGATATTTTGATGAGAATATTTTTCGTAATATTGTTTGGACGGATGTTTACTACTGCAACTAAGGTGTATAATAGAAAAAAATTGCATTACTGGAGCAATAAAAATGAAAAGAAAATAATAGAGGTGAAAACACAAGGAAGAAAATCAGTTAAGGTTTGGTGCGCAATTTTGCAATCAAGAATTCTAGGGCCACTATTCTACGACGAAAATTTAAATTCCGCAAGATATTTCCAACTCCTAAGCAACGATATCCAACAGCTTATCGAGAACCAAGTGCCACAAATAGAATTGCGACATTTAATATGGCAACAGGACGGCGCTCCTTACTATAGGAGTCCAGCGATAACCAATTACTTGTCCAATCGTTATCAATACTGGATCGGGGAAAACGGAAATTTTGGATGGCCATCCAGGAGTTCAGAGTTGACTCCCATGGACTTTTTCTTATCGGGTACCCTAAAAGAAATTTTATATAAGCAAAAGCCAACAACGGTGTATGAATTGCGGCACAGAATCGAAGAAGGTGTGAATTTCCTTAATGAAGGTCAGTTTGTGCAGAATGCAATTTCATATTTAGAAACAGTTTATACAACGTGTATTGCCCAAAATGGTGGATATATACAAAACTTATTGCAATAGTTATTGTGTTAAGTGTTGTCTTAGTAAGCATTAGTTACGATTATATGTGTTAATAATAAAAATTCTTCTAGTTATCATTAAGCGTTTTCCTAAAAAAAAAAATAAAAAATTAAATCGAAAACAATACTTAATAAATAAAAAAAATAAAAAAGGTAGTCACTTTATTATTTACAACATTCTGACAAAAAATGAATAAATGAGATATGCAATTCTTATCAAAGCGGTGTTAGTAATTGCCTTAATGTCGCTAAATTTTTGAAATTTTCCATTATTCGTTTAACACTATTTCGCGAGGGTTTCTGTTTATCTGGATATCTATCAGCAAATGTCTAGCATGTTCTTGATAAACTTTGTTACCTACATTCCTTATAGAGAATACATTAATTTAAATAATCTTCGTGTTAATAACTTAATCGCCCAGGCCGGCATGATCATTAATAATAAGTAGGTATATTGTCAAACAACAAGAAATAGTGTCATTTCTATAATGCTCAATTGTTTTTTTTTTCGCCACGCCTCGCCGACATGGCCAACTAATTAACAATACTTAAATGCCCTATAGCATTTTTATTATTTACGGGAAGGGCCACGCGCGTGCCGCAGGCACGAGCGGCCACGCCGCTTGTTTTTTTTGCCGCGCCTCGCCGTTGTAACAGTTCGATTTTGCCAATTTTAAAATTACATTTATATGCCGCATTTAGGGAAAAATTATGCTGTATTTTGCACTCATCGGTTTATTAATTCTGAATTTAATAATTCGCTTGAAATTGCCTCTTTTCTCAATGTAAAATTAACTATATTTTAAGTATAGGTTAGCTATATATTTGTATTCTTAATCGATGTATGTACCTTATTATTAAGTTAACTTGGTTTGATTTGCATTATATTATCGTAAACAGCCAGCGAGTCGATTTACATTTCTAAAGAATTCTGTTAGCCTGCAAATACGCTGCATTTGACTTATTGAACCATAATTTAATTTCAGTTTGAATATTCTTTTACCTTTTGAGATCCCTAGGTTGATGTTCCGGAGATCGTTTTTGGACCTCTGCTTTAAATATATTTCTCGTTTTGTACGGCCTACTAGTTTTTGTGTGGTTCATGCCAAATAATAGGAATGGCCTAGGTATCGCGCGTTTTTCATTCTCGATTTAGATTTTTGAAGGTTTATTATTTCTGTCAGAGCATTTCCTAGCCTTTCTGGAAGAATGTAATTTTAGCTCACTATTCGTGGCTTCCGCCGTCATTTATCATGATAATAAGCGATAATTAAGGCGTCTATTTTCTTAGAATTATTCCTTGTATCGAATCACTCGTCAAGTTTTCAGCCCATTACTACTTGTGTCGCCGTATTTAATTTAAGGCAAATTGACGGAAGACGGAACGTTGGAGAGGTCTTTTCTAGTTTTGCTCGCCTGGGGAACGTTTGCCAATATAGCGAGAAACTGCACGTTTTGAGTATTGTGATATAATACAACCCTTTGATAGGGGATTTGCTGTGCGGTTTCTGTTTGTGTTTTAACACGACCGATTTTTCGGGCTCTACATGCTGTACTAGGTAAGCATTTTCTCTGGATTCCTTTTTCTGGGGCCTATGAAGCACTTGACCGCCATGTTGCTAATTTTTTTTTGTTTCCATTATTTATAGCGGCTTCCACGTTCGTCCCATAAGACCGAGACCGTCGAATCTCCTCTAATACACCCTCAAGTCCGAGTGAGGGTTCTTCTGCTGGGCCAGAACTTCATCTGCTGGGCCAGGTTTACTTGATGAACCAATTTCTTCTGCTGGGCTAGAACTTTAATTAAAGAACTGCAACTTGTTCTTTGAAAGGCCGGAAGCAGGTCCACAACTTTTTTTCCCTGGAAGGCTGACGAAGGGCCTTAACTTGTGGTTCCCGAACTAGAGGCCATCGACAGAGTTCGACGACGGGATTTGGGTATAAGTTTGGTGTCTTATGTTTAATCTTCGTTTTCTTTTATTGATATAAATCAAACATTGAATTGAGGTAGCTCATTGATTTTAATTAATTTAATTTACATTTATTCACTGGTTTATCGGACCAGTTAATCTAATTGCTTTGAGTTGTTTTCTCATTTTAAAAGTCAAGCGATGGATAACTTCATTCTTTTCATTCATTAGTCGGCAGATATAACTGCTCTGAATTTTATCTTTTTATCATATGAATCAAGCTAACCATAGGTTTAATCTGATCTGGTGCTTTTATTAACTTCTCAAGTTTTTTTTTTGATCTAATCATTGTGTCCGCTCATTGCGGCATATTATCACCATCAGTGCAGCTATTAGCGCACGCATACCTAGTTGTAAGAAGCTTAGTCTGCGCCAAGTGATCACTTTGATAAGTAGTTTAGTGCATTTAGTGATAAGGCATATAGAACTGAGGTTTTCCAACTGAATTGGTCTCTGTACGTACAATCTTCATATTGTACTCTGTTTATTTCATTAATTACTTTAAGTCATTTAACATTCTTTTGTCTACTCAACCACATTTTTAATATAACCATTTTCTCCAGATAGATTGTTGCTGTGTTTGCAAAAAAAGGGGATTTAGTAGCAAATATAGTGTTCATTAAATTTTTAGATTGTGTTTTCTTGATAGGTTAAGTTGGTTGATTATAGTGCCATAATTATTCTCATTTTTTTTGATAGTTTGAAATTAAGAACCGGTTAATTTTATGAGCGAATCTAGCCACTCGGTACAACACCTGCCGAGCTTTTTCCGTTTAGCTGGCTAGAACGGGTGGCGCTCAAACGACCCCACGACAGGGGCCGGGCTTTGTAACGCGACTCTCCGGGGCTAGGTTCATTTTTTTTTTAATTAATTGGGGAAAAAAAAATCATTGGGTTCAATCATTAAAAAAACGTGTTGCACCGTCATAGCCAACTAATAACAAGACTTAAAAGCCCCATAGCATTTTTACGATAGAAAACTATTAAATCGCCAATATTTCAAAAACTACGCATTTTTGGAATAGATAACCTTATACAAAGTCACCCTTATTTTTAATGCTGAATAAGATAAAATTATAAAAATAGGGGGTCTCCATTTGAAAAAAATGACAACGATTTTTTTCATTTCGTTTTTAATCTCAGTTTTTGATCACCCTGTATTTATTTCTTATCAAAATGTCAGCACAGACCACTAAAGTATATCCCCTTCTACAAGGAACCCAACTCCAATTAAATAATAAAGGCTTTCAAGGGGAGAAATTGATAGTTATATTTATATTTAGACCCGCAAACGTCATTTTTGACATAAAGTTCAAAATATGTCAAAAACGGTTAGACATAGGTATAGGATATTATATATAAAACATATCTAGAATTTTCCGAGGAATTCAAAAATGTCTTAATATACAGGGTATTCTATTAAAAAAGGGAAGTTGATACTTGTCCACGAAACTACGAACACCATGTATATATTAAAATATAATATTTTAAAAGTTTAGGGAAATCTAATCAACTTTTGTATTAAACTTTATTTGGTACACCTCGTAGATTCTGAGATAGGATACCATCCCATAATAAACGGGCCACCCTGTACAACAAACCGTTCACTGTGTCGAGTATTTCTGTTATGTCTCGATCTGGCATTACAATTCTGCAAACTGGGACGATCTAGGGCAGTTCTACCTAGATTTTCCTTGGCTCGACGTCTGCTTTGCCACTGACGACCCGTCAGACTGTAGGAAGGAAACAGCAAGCCTATAAGTACTGGCAGCAAAATCAGACCGCTGAAAATCGCAATTATTTTATCGAAGCGAGAAACGAGTGCAAGCGTGTGATCGATGAAACTAAGGACAAACACAATCAAATGATCAGGAATAAACTTTTGCAATGCCCCAGTGGTTCCAGGAATTTCTGGTCGGTAGCAAAGGCAGTAAGTAACAACTTTACAAAAAAGTCTCTCCCACCTTTGACGGACGAACGTCGCATCACGGCGACTACAGCCAAGGAAAAAGCAAACATGCTCGCCAAAATGTTTTCATCGCACTCTACCTTAGACGTGCCCCAAGACAAGACTCTCTCCACTATACCGAACATCAACACCACCATGGCAGAAGTCAAGTTTTCTCATCGTGATATTCGCAAAATCCTTAAAGAACTAGATACGCAAAAGGCATCAGGACCGGACGGAATACCTGCCATCGTGCTAAAGAACTGCGCCAACGAACTAACACCCGTTTTTTCCAGGCTTTTTTCTCTTTCTTACAGAAAAGGGATTTACCCATCCTCTTGGAAAATCGCTCGAGTGCAACCTGTTCCAAAAAAGGGCAAGAAAACCACGCCCTCAAACTATCGCCCAATTGCCTTGCTTCCAATAATCTCCAAAGTCATGGAACGTGTAGTCAACCAGCAACTACACAAGTACCTCGAGAGCAACAGAATAATCAGCGATAATCAATACGGCTTTCGCAAAGAGAGATAGACAGGAGATATATTGGCCTATGTCACTCATATATGGAGTAGGGCAATTGAAAACTACGGAGAGTCTCGAGCGATTGCGTTGGATATTTCAAAGGCATTCGACAGAGTTTGGCATGACGGACTGCTCAACAAACTGCCGTCCTTGGGACTGCCCGCCTCTCTCTGCAGCTGGCTGGCCAGTTTCCTTAAGAACCGATCCCTACACGTTGCAGTCGATGAACACATCTCGGACACATTCACCATCAACGCGGGCGTGCCTCAGGGCGCAATACTTTCACCAACTCTGTTCCTCATCTATATTAATGACCTGCTGATCGAAACGAATAATCCTGTTTACAGTTTTGCAGATGACAGTACCCTTGTCTCCCACTTTAGATCAGAAAAACCCTTATCAGCGACTGAGACTCATCACCGCAGACAGGAGCATATTACAGCAATTAATCAAGACCTGGAGAAAGTTCAAACTTGGGGCGACCGAAATTTGGTCCAGTTCAATGCAGCAAAGACCCAAGCAGCAACGTTTACTAAGAGGGCCAATACAGCGGGCCCTGACATCATTATGGCAGGATCGACCATTCCTTCATCCTCGTCAATCGGGCTGCTGGGTGTCTCAGTCAACAGCAATATGTCATGGCATGACCATGTTGCTAACATCGCAAAATCAGCCTCCTAGAAGCTTGGTGCGCTATTTCGCAACAAAAAACTCTATACACCGCAGCAGTTGGTCTTGCTGTACAAAGCGCAAATAAGACCGTGCTTAGAATATTGCTCATATATCTGGGGTGCCGCACCAAAGCATACCCTAAAGCTGCTGGATTCCATTCAGAAGAGGGCTGTGCGTCTCATCGGCGATCTGGAGTTGACCCGGAATCTGGATAGTCTGGAACATCGCAGACATGTGGCCGAGATGTCTCGGTTTTACAGATACTTTCACGGCAGATGTTCACAGGATTTGGCCCGCATAATCCCGCCCCTGGCAACTCCTGTCAGACAGTCCCGACAGACGGCAGGAGCGCACCAGTTCGTCGTACAACTAGAAACACCTAGAACATCGCTTTACCAGAACTCCTTTGTCTGGCGCACTGCATCACTGTGGAACTCACTTCCAGGACATCTGTTTCCCACTAATTACAACCTACAAATATTCAAGAACCGTGTCAATCAACATCTTCGCACACACACCGCTCGTCGAGCGCCATGGGATCTATCTTTAGTGTGTGTGCCACTGCCATAAAAAAAAATACACTGCGTTCAAATTTGCCAAGTAAATAGACGGGCTGGCCAGTGGAAATGGTTTTATACATTAATGTAGCTGTGTGAAGTAGGTACCTCCGATCCAGGGTCAACCATCCCCACTGCTGGAACAGTGGGGTAACATGATCGTATTTACCCATACCAAAACAAAATTTTAAACATGCATTTTGCAACTTCTGTAAGCTATATTTGTCAGTACTTACCAAAGCAGGCCAGTACAGAACATCACTGTAATCCAAAGCAGACAAGATAAGCGAAGCACACAACCTCAGCCTGACGTCAGAAGAAAGGATATCTTTATGAATATACAGTGTACGAAGCTTGCTGTAAGTTTTTTGTAATAAATTTGAAACATGAGTATCAAATCTGAGACGCACATCGACATACACTCCTAAATTCTTGCAACAATCAGATGAATTAATTTCAACACCTTCAACAAATATTCTGATTGCATCATTATTCAGCAGATATTCACGATCCCTACCAAATAACAACATCTGAGACTTCGAACCGTTTAGCACTAGACCGTGATACTTTGAAATTCTCAGAATAGTTTTCAGATCATCGTTAAGCCAGACAGCAGCATCACGACAATTTGCTTTAAAAAATGAGATGTATAACTGCATGTCATCCGCATACTGATGAGAGGAACAGTATTTTAGATGGCATGAAAAATCGGATGTGTATACCGAGAACAACAGTGGCCCCAGTATGCTGCCCTGTGGGACACCCCTATCAATGTCAATGAACTCAGAAACAGTATTATTAAGTACAGCTCTCTGTACCCTGCCACGAAGATAACTTTCCATCAATTTTATAGCATTTGATCCTAATCCAAAATATTTTAATTTTAAACACA
The DNA here is from genome assembly GCA_016904865.1 of Pissodes strobi. Taxonomy (NCBI): domain Eukaryota; kingdom Metazoa; phylum Arthropoda; class Insecta; order Coleoptera; family Curculionidae; genus Pissodes; species Pissodes strobi. The sequence goes on along the minus strand of MU186175.1, from coordinate 87,132 downwards.
ATATGTCATGTGAGAGTGTGTCAAAGGCCTTGCTATAATCGAGGAGGACAAGAGACGTATCTTTTCCCTGATCCGTCGCACTAAAAATATCATCTGTCACTTTAAGCAAAGCACTTGTTGTGTTATGTGCAGGACGAAAACTAGATTGTGTAATCGGCAAAATATTATTAGAATTTAAATGACTGTTTAATTTCTCATACATAATCCTTTCCAACACTTTAGATAATACCGGCAAAATACTAATTGGTCTAAACTGAGACACCTGCGTTGGTGTGCTTACTTTAGGCACTGGGATAACACTAGCCTGCTTCCATAAAGAAGGAAATTTGCCAGAAATCAGGGACTGATTTATAATAAAAGTGATTTGTGCAATATCGTGGGGACTAATATACGAAAGCATTTTCAAATTTATATCATCAACACCTTTTGCATTTGATTAAATACTGGTAATTATATCCTGGACTTGAGCTTCGGAAACTATAACAAAATTACACTGTCACAACATTGCTGTTAACTTTATCTATATATTCGTTTCTAATCCATGGATCACTATTAAGGTTCTGAACGGGAATGCTATCCTTAAAATATTGATTGAAAGTCGTTGCACTCGCCAAATCATTTGTTGTGTCGTGCGTTCTTTTATTATTAAGCTTCAGATAATTCACAGTGCGCCAAAAATTCTTTGGATCATTTTTAAATTTATGTTGTAAATAAGCTTTCTTTTCTGCACGAACAACCATAGTAACCAGATTGCCAAGCTCTTTGTAGTTCTTCCATGAATCATCAGATTTTACCGTCTTATACTTAGAAAGAGCTATATCCCTGAGCTTCATCATGAGTTTAAGATTATCACTTAACCACGGAGCTGGAAACTTAGTAAAACGGGACGTTTTTACTGGTGCATGCTGATCAAAGACATTTTTTATATTTTCATTAAATAAATCCACCATCTCATCCACATCATATAATGAATAAAAATGTTCCCAGTTTATGTCTAATAGATCAAACGGAAAATTATTATAGTCCAAATTGGAATAGTCGCGATAAGTTTTATAAGTTACCGACCGAAAAACCACTTTTCCAACCAAAAAAATATAGCCGGTTAGATGCTCACCGCGGTAGTCGAAGATTCGTTGCTAAAATTTGTAATTATTTTCCAAAAAATACCACTTTTTTCAGAGAAATATTGGGAGCTCTGCGATTGGACATAGTACATTATGCACAGTTATGTACAGTTTAACGCAGGAAAGACTCAAGCAGCTGTCTTCTCAAAAAAAGCAAACATCGCAGTACCTGACTTATCAATGACAGGACAAACACTGACTCTGGCCTCATCCATAAGCTTGCTGGGTATCAACCTAGAAAACAACATGTCTTGGCGTAATCACGTCATCAAAATCGCAAGGCAGTAGCATAAAAGCTAGGAGCACTCTATAGAGTAAAAAAGATGTATACACCTCATCAGCTCTTACTGCTCTATAAGGCCCAGATAAGACCATCTCTGGAATACTGTTCCCATGTGTGGAGCTCGGCACCCAAACACTTGCTTAAGATATTGGACTCCATACAGAGGAGAGCAGTCCGTCTTGTGGATGACCCAGAGTTGACTAAAGACCTTTATAGCATGATCATCAAAGAAAAGTGCCGTACTTATCTATTTACTATAGATACTACTACGGAAGGTGTTCGAACGAGGTGGCAGTTATGATTCGGCCCAGGGTTGGGGCAAACAGAAATACCCGTCAGACACAAGCTGCTCATCCACATACGATTCAGTTTCAAACACCTAGGACATCCCTGTGGCGGGACTCCTTCGTCTGGAGGACTGCAACGCTCTAGAATGGACTTCCGAGTAACGTCTTTCCCGAAAATTACAACCTACAGCGTTTCAAGTCCAACGTCCACCATCTTCTCCGCACACGCACCGCTCGTTGAGTGGCATAGGATTTTCCTTTTGTGTTTGTGCCGAACATAAAGAAAACCTATAGAGGTAATCAGAGTTACATATACATAAGACTGGAGACACTTAGATTTAAACTTAAAAGCTATGTAAACGTACAATATGTATAATGCCTAAACAATATAATCATAGTGTGAAAGAACAACAAAATATTGTACTTTAAATTTGGCACAAGACATAAATATAAAGAACAAAAACCAACACAACAATAATCAACTGAAACGCTCCACGAGCGAAATTAATTTGTAGGAGGTTGTAGAAGAGGTGATTATCCGCAAAAGTTATATAATTGGGGAAAAGCAGTTAACTCATTTTTCAATTTTTGTTTTACTGTTACTACGTTATACAGTAAAGTTTTGTATTCATTAGATAGTTTATTGGAAGTTTTCTTTTTGTAAGTAAAGTTCGATTAATTTTTTGTCAAATGATGCATATAATTGTTTTTTAGATCCTCATAAAATAGATAAGAGATTCCAGAACAAAAGACTGATGCAAATTCAATGGAACAGAAAGACGGTTAGCACCTTTCTTTAAGGACGGTTTTCAACATTCTTCCTTGAAGCGCCTCCTGTGCCTCTAATATACATTTAACACTATTATATACATACACCATAGTTTCGGATGGCAGCAGAGACAGTAAATCAGTAAAATCGACTGTTAAAACCAAGAACCTGTATTCCGAGACCTGACTCAATTTATAGTTCTCTAACTTTAGGGCCATTGTGGCTTTGTCTTTAAAAAGTATGTATTTAGTCCGTTTTAAGTTAAGAATGAGTTTATTGGCATAATCTGTAGTAGATTCGCATTTACCACCCTCTGCAACTCATCTGCGCTGTTGGCTGAGCTGTATATTGTTGTATCATCCGCGAACAAAGGGAATGATCCATTTATAAGGAGACATGTAACGTTATACAAGAAAAGGTGAAATAAAAGCGTGCACAGAATAGATCTATTTGGTGTCGATCTCACAATACCATTGCATCCATCTGTGTAATTTGATGTTTGCCCTCAAGGTAGGACTCAAACCAACATTTCGACCTTCCACGAAAGCCATAAAATTATAGCTTGTCCTACAATGCTCCACGACTGACCCAATCGAAAGCCTTTGCCAAGTCAAACAAAACCGACAGAACAACTTTCTTATCGGTGTTAGTATAAACTCGGTTCAGAAATCCATATACAGCATCCTTGGTGCTTGCGAAACCCAAATTGTGTGGGTGAAAGTAAGTAACTTTAAAAACTGTATTGAGTCGGCCTTTACTTGGTGGAAATTCATAATAACTTATGTATTAAAACACTTAACATGTTTGGCTAATGAAATTTTACATTGCGAAAATAAAAGTTTAAAACTAAATTTGCTTGAATCTATGAAAATAACCAAACTTAAAAACTCCGACATTTTATTGAACGACCAATTAGACCTAAATCGGTCACCATTGTTAAATATATTTACTAGATAGGCAATATAATACTTCGGAATTACCTATATACTGTTGTAAAAACAAAGCAACTTTACCTAACCACCTGTACTTTATAAACCAACCCTTCTTCTTGTACAAAACACCAGTACATTATATACCATTTTAAATAATACTTCTGACGAAGCTACAGTGTTAGCGAAACATGTTAAGTGTTTTAATAAAATATACAGTGGAAACTAAGTAAAAAGTTATTTTACTAATCATTTTACATAAATAAGTAACTTTATATTTTTAAAATATGATATAAGACTGTGTTTCAATATACTTTCAATCAACTTAGATATAATTGGCAACAGTGAAATTGCCGAAAATTTGCTGGGACCATCTGATCACCACCTTTTGGGACTGACATGACTATGGGAGTTTTTAAGACATCAGGGAAATAACCCTCTCTGAATGATTCGCTTGTAATATAACTCAGAGTTTCACAACAATTCTCGATAATTTTCTTTACAACCTTAGTTGTAATGTCATCGAATGCCACTACAAGGCTTGTTTTTTTAAATTTTGTCTAGTATTGTATACTTCACAACTTATAGTAGAAAAAAATTAGAAGCTTCCCGGCTACTAACAACTTAAGAATTTACTTAGAGTCCAGACAGTGATCCATGTTATAGTCGCCCGTCAGCATCATGCTTGAATTCTGGGGCATACGCGTCAGAACAGCATCAACATTATCCTATTAATATTTAATATATACAATTTTTGTTGTTCCGGATATATACATGTCATTTCGAAGTTTTGTTCAGAATTTACATCGTTTTTAAAAAGTATAGCTGATCCACCACTTTTTAATTGATTCCTGAAATATATTCAGGCCCTCTCATAAGCCTCCACAAATAGCAATTCTAGCGGTGATAATCAATGCTCGGTCAGGCCGACAACCCGCCGAAAGTTCAAGTCCTCCAGAAGAACATATAGTTCATACAATTTGTAGCGTGCACTCCGAATATTGAGCAAAAAAAATTGAGAGTTCCTGTTTATATGTATGGTGCACCTTTGACAAAGAACTCACAATGTCCTACACAGAGAGGGAATTCACTAGTTTCTCGTTCACGTAAAAAGTCATTTTCCAGAAGCACAGGAGTGCCACAATTCTCGGCCAGGTCAGCCACGTCCGGCATCGTGTGGGGAAGGGGCGCATCCTCCACCCCTATCTCCGGAAAGCAGTAACCTCTGATCGCGTCAGCTGCGGATGGATAATGTCAGCCAGTTTTCCTCCCTGCCCTAGAGCCCAGTTAGTCTCGCATCAACAGGAATAGATCGAACCATCATGAAACCATCCTTAGATGTGTTCAAAAGTTCACTACACACATATATCTGACAAAGCATTTTCTACCCATGTATAGTAGGGAAGCATAGCTTACGTAAGTCAAATCGCCAGTCACGAACGAGACCAAAGGGAGAAAATAGAATCACTGCCAGACCCGTGAAAAGACTCCATGAAAAGCTACTTCAATGCGTAGTCAAGTTGAGCCGGTTTTGGACTCCTAGTAACAGAAGTTGGGCCAACACCAACAAGTTTCGTGCGCTAATGGGCCTCTATAGTCGCCTTTCCCGTGTTCTCCTTGATGATGCAAGTGTGGTAGTAGCCTCATTCTCTTTGTTTGGCCTTAAAGAAACATAATTTCGACGTTGGCACTCTCAAAAATGGTGCATTTGAGTGATGCGCACAAAAAAACAAAATGGCCGCCATAGCAAACACATTTTCTTATTTATTTCGGTAACGATTGAATTTTCGAAAAAAAGTTTTTTACAAAAAATGTTGCTACATTAATTCTGCACAGAAAATGTCATAACACATTTTTATCTAGGACGAACTGTTTTCCCAGAACATTAATTTTAAAATTATTTTAGAGCTCTATGCTCTGGAAGTGCAACCTTTGGCGTGACACACAAACACAGTTTAACCAATTCACCAAAACGTGTTTCACTTACCATGTTAGTATTTTTGGGAGAATATAAAAACTTCTTGATCTTCTCCTGAAGGTGCTAGTATGGATAACGAAACATGTAATTGTGTTATATTTAACTTTACTTCAGTACTGTATTTGTATCATGGCTCTAATATGTGACATTTAAAGTTTTTTACTATTGTTTCAGAGTAGAATATATCAAGACATATGGAGCCTGTATTTAGTGCTAATTTGAAGAAGAAAAGGAAGATGGACAATAAGCCATGCTGTTTCATTTGTAGTACTCAATCGTCGGAGGAATGTGTTTCAGAACCCTCGAATGATGGTTATGAAATAATTATTGAGTGTCTTACAAACCGTGCCAAATATGGCGAAGATGATAGTGACAAAATAGTGAACATTTTCGGAAGTGGTTTCAACGTAGAGACATTAAAACTCATCAATGTGACGTGGTATCGATCGTGTTACCAAAATGTTACCCATAAAAAAATAATCGATAGGATTCAAAGAAAGTACGAGTGCTCGCAGTCAACGTCTAAAGATCAAGAGTCCTCTGCAGACTGCATTCAACCTCAAGAAAATGTAGTTTCATCGCAGAGTACTAAGTATACTAGGTCACAAACTGTACCTTACGAAAAGGACAAGTGTTTATTTTTTTGTGATCGATCACATAGAAAAGAAATGCTAAGAAGAGTTTCAACCGACAAAGCCGGTAAAAACTTGCATGAAGCTATAGAACTTAGAAATAATAATAAACTCAGAGTGAGATTAGGTGAAGCGATAAATATTAATGATGCCCATGCAATTGATGTCATGTACCATCAAAAATGTTGGACCCATTATGTAACGAATGTTCTTCGATCAGATACTCAGACACAAAATGAAAATCATACTCACCAGCAAAGATGTGTTTCGCCAATGGCAGCAGCAGTGGAATTCATCCATATTCTGGAAGACAAACTATCGGAGGGTCAAGTTTTTGCAATGGATGTTCTTGAAGAAACATATAAGTCTATTTGTGCTTCAAATAATGTGCATGAAGAGTTCATGTCACGCAGGCAATTAAAGACATTTATTGAGACGGAGCTATCGGACAAGGAAATTGAATTTTCGCGCCCCAGACAGTACAACAGACCAGAAAGAGTTTCCACGAAATGTACCAGAGAAGAATTGTTAGCAGAGGCTGAAAGTTATGGTGAACTGGATGTTTTGTTTCAGGCTGCAAACATAATCCGAAATCTTGTATTAAAGTCAAAGCAATGGAATTTTGATGGCTCTGTTCTAGAAGATCTGAGTGAGATTATTCCAAATGAACTCAATATCTTTTTTAAGTGGTGCATTGCGGGCAAAAGCAGGATTTCAGCAGAGAAGAAGGAAAAACATGAAGAAGTGAAAAGGCGAGCTTGTTACATGTCGCAAATTCTGATGTCAAATTGTCTCTCTCGTAGACAAGGGACTTACCACTTCAAGTTGCTATTGGTCTAACAATACATGGATCAACCCGCAGTCAGTTCCTAGTAAATTTTGTGCATAGTATTGGATGTAGCATTGATTATAGTCGTGTACTAAAGTTGAAAACGCAAATCGCAGCAAGTATTTTGAAAATAATTCATGACAATGAGGGAGTCTACGTTCCACCAGACATTGTACCTAATAGATTTATTCATTGCGCTGCAGACAACCTTGACTTCTCTGAAGACACTGCAGATGGTAAAAGAACACTTCATGGTACTGTCATAACTGTATATCAGGTTGTCAAAGAATCTGATACATCTGTACCACTCTCATTAGTTTCAACACATAAGTGTCGCCAAAAATCCTTTGATAGTGCTCCCCTACCATACTAACAATGGCAAACCCACCAAATTGGAAATCCTGCTGTCCCCTTCCTGTAGTTTCAAGTACCCAAACGAACCATCTAAACACTATTCGTGAGGCCGTACTTGCTGACGCTGTATGTTTTTTTTAAGAAATTACCTACTGACTACGAATAAAAAACCTAATATACATTCCCCAACATGGGCCGGTTATAACAGTCTCATGGTAGGTCAGAAACCTGTATTAAGGGTAGCTGTACTACCTATGATCTCAGAGTCACCAACTAGTCGATCAGTGCAGCTAACTGTGATGAAGCAATTGGAGAAACTGAATAGTATAGTCCATAAATCAAGTTTGGATGTACACACAGGCCAGCAAGAAAAGGGTAGTTGTCACAGTTGATATGGCTCTTTACAAACCTATAAAAGAAATGGAAATGGCTGTCAAAGACTTTAAGGGAAAATTGCTTGTAAATCCTGGGGAACTGCATATTATAATTGCTCAGCTAAGAACAATCGGAGAGTTTATTGAAGGATCTGGTATACCTGAGCTATGGGTGGAATGTGACTTATATTCTGCAGCAACAATGAAACAAATCCTTGACGGAAAACACATCAGAAGAGCAATTGAAGGTCACATAACTACTGTCTCTGCTTTAACAAGTCTGCGCCTAGAAGAATTTGAGATAGAGTGTCCAGGATAATTTAGACTGTTTAACGATAGTTTTGACGAAATAGAAAATTTTTCAACTACAAGAAATCTCAAATATCCTGTTTTCAAACTTGCGTGCACATATATGGTGAACTTCATAAGAGCTGTAAGAACATCGGATTGGAGGCTATATTTAGCATCACTCCAGGGGTTTTTAAAATACTTCTTCGCATTTAACAAAGTGAATTATGCACAGATGATCATCCTCTATCTTTCAGAGATGGAGAGCTTGGAATCTGAAGATCCAGAGACTTGAAAACAATTCATGCAGGGTAATTGGGTAGTGAACAGAAGTTCAGTGCCATTTTGTGCTCTTGGTGCGGATGAAGCTTTGGAACAGCAAAATCGAAAACTAAAGATACATGGGGGACTTGTTGGTATAACGCTTAATGAAAATACTCGAAATCGATTCTTTCTTGCTAATTCGGAACTAACCAGAATTGCATGTGAAACTGAGAAAATTATAGGATTTAAAAGTACAGAACGGAGGAAACATCATGAAGTGTCCGTCAAACTTCAACAGCGTCAGGATGATAACGTTCTTAAACTAAAGGAAGCTTTTCAAAACACAACAAATCCATTTCATTGCAACAGCGATGAGCTTATTCACATTCTGACTCAGCGAGTCTTTCCACAGGAAGTAAAGGTGTCTTTAGATAATGTTGCACAAGTTGGACAAGATCTGCATAATGCTTTCTTAGAACAACGAGTTTATACCGACAACATTCCGTTCTGGGACCCTTTAAAAAGGAATTTGATCAAAACGTGTAAAACGGCAGTGAAAAGGTTAAAATTACCCTCAAAGAAAAAACTGTAGCCATAAAGATGGATTTATCTCTTATTTCAAGACTGATGATAGCATCTAGAAGTAGACCTGACATTGGCTTTAGATACAACTTGGGCAACTACGAGTTTTCAGCACTACCTAAGTCTTTGCTTGCACCATTGTCTAGCTAAGCACAAACTTATGGATGCTCTTGAATCAATGCAAGTATTACCCGCAGAAGGAAATGACAATGCTCATACTTCCACAGATGCTATTTTAGAAAACAATAAAGATCTACATGAAAAACTGCGATAGTAGATGGCATGGCACTTCTTCATACCTATCATAAACCTAGCACGTGCTTTGACCTCGGTATGTTTTAGCAAATGGATTGGGCAAAAATTTAATAATTACAGTGAGGTCCATGTTGTTTTCGACTCCTACAAAGAAAACTCATTAAAGAAAGCGATGCGAGAAATTCGGCAAAAAGGCTCAGATCCAATTCAGTACAAAATCGGACCAGAAACGAAAATTGGTAGTGTACCGATGAATAAATTATTGGCCCATGATAAGATGAAGGATGAACTAACCGAGTTCCTTTCTCACCAAATTGTTGAATTTGGCATGACCGATAACAAAAGGTTTGTAATAAGTTGGAGGGACAAAGCAGCTTCATCACATGGCGGCGATGTATCCAGTCTTTCAAGTACGCAGGAAGAGGCTAACACAATTTTAGCACTTAGGCGACATCCTCAACTTTCGCAAGATTTTGCAATTAATTTTTCTTGGCCTTGGCATGAAAAGTTTCATTCAGATAGGTCCAATTTACAGAGCACTTGGATCTTTGAAAGCATCTGCACTCGCTGGATTGCATGCACTTTCAGGAGCAGACGGAACAGGATCATTTGCTGACAAAGGTAAAGTAAAGTGGTGGAGAACTTTCAATTCTGCAAGTGACAAGCTGCTACAGGCCTTAGTTGAATTGAGGACTACTCCGTATCTCACTGAAGATGTCAGAACTAACATAGAAGCATTTATTTGTCAGCGACATCGGAGATGTGAGATGGTTTTTGTTTACCCAGAAGCAATATCAAGATGAGAACCTGCCTCCAACAAGATCTGCATTAGATCCGGTATTGCTAAGAGCCCACCTTCAGTGTTTTGAGTGGAATCAGGACCTGATTTAGCATCCCAATAATCCCCAACCCTCAGATTTTGGATGGAAGAAAGTAGGGAATACATACGAGCCAATTACTTGTACCAAACCTTGCGCACCAGAACTTCTGTTGGAACTTTGTCGCTGCTCGTGCTCCCAAAGGCGGTGCTCTCCTCCATGTACATGCCAATCGAAGAAACTCCGGTGTACCGAAATGTGTAAGTGCGAAGGCAATCCAGATCGATGCGACAATATAGAAGAATGTGGGCAAGGCGATGAGGAAGATTCAGAGCTAAGTGAGATTAACTTAGAAAGTGACGATGACTGCAGTTTAGAATAGCATTGTAGGAGTGAATTTTTTTTTGTCAAGAAACTGGGGGGTATTTGTAAATTTATTAATAATTTTTACCTATATTTATCTAGTTTTCATATAAATATTGTTAAACATGTGAATATGCACCTACAAAACAATCATGCTTCCGGCCTATAAATTTTTATTATTGAAAACTATAAAAGGTAACTTTTTGAAAAAACAGTTAGTCTTACATAAAAATATATAATAAAATTTTTTGTGTAAAATTAATTTAGCAATATTTTTTATATAAAACTTTTTTTCGAAATCGTAATGGTTACTGAATTAAATAGGAAAATGTGTTTGCTACGGCGGCCATTTTGTTTTTTTTGCGTATATCTCAAACGCATCATTTTTGAGAATGCCAACATCGATATTATGTTTCTTCAAGGCCAAACAAAGAGATTGAGACTACTACCACACTTGCATCATCACGGAGCACACGGATGTACATTTGATAGGCGACTACGATTAGGCTGTTTAAATAATCACCAACACTTTGGGAGCTCACCAATAATAAGACACAGTACCTCTTAGAAAATCCATTGCTTAAGTTCTGAAACCCTGCAGCCATCTCTTCCAGTGGCATTGGTGCCTCCGAGTATTGACAGTTGATATCAAAAGCTGCGCCAGTACAGTTTGTAAAATGTAGAGGGACAGCACTGCCATTTAATTTGTCTCCAATTTTCTGTATAATCCCTTGTAATAGTCGTTTGGGAACCTGCGCTTCTGAGACCTCTCCGATTCTTTCACAATTTGTCAAATTAGGGTTTGTTACAACTTGTCGTCCAAAAACAGAAAAAAATCCGTATTTGAGTTGCAGTATTTCTGTTCAACATGTCCTACCCCACCGGAGAAGTCTGATTCCCGATGTCCCGGCGCCCAAGATGCTGCACAACAACAGAGGTATCATTTGTCAGTTTCATAGGCGAGGTCTGGACAGCCATGCTGTTGTCCAGCCAGGCCTCAGTCTATGTTTCCATGCTGCTTAAGTTTAACGAGCAAACTTACGTTTGGGTGGTACCCAAGCTAGTCCTTTGGGCCTGTATCACCTGATTATTATCACATGTTTGGGTTTCTGGGCTCACAGTGTCAGCGTTCCTCAAACGGTTGATGACCATACTCTGCTCATCATCACTTAACTCAGCCTTATTGCTGTCTAGCTTCCGAACGCGCTCATTATTAAGGACAATCGCAGCTTCGAGTTCTTCCTGCTTTGTGTATTTAGCTAATCTCCCACTTAGATCTTCCACAATATCAGCAATCTCTTGACGTTTGTGACTATAATCCCGTTCAGCTGTGAAAACATCCTCTTTAAAATGCTAATTTCACAATTTCTATCGTTATCCAGGTGTGTCCTACCTTATTTCCATTTTTTCTTTTATTAATATAGGTAGTCGATTAATTTGTAGCTATATTTATTAATTCAACCAGTCTACCTGTTGGTTATTTGTACAAACAGTGGATAATGATCCGCAAAAGTATTACTAACTTTGTATGAGGTAATATTCAACACCCTTTGTCCTAATATAAAAATTGTCAATACAAGAACCTTGGTTACCATTGGCTTCCGAAGGTCTAGTGACCCCATTGCAGTAACCTTCTAACAAGTTATTTAAAAGGTCTTGACTAACTGTATCAGGTTTTAATTTGTCTATATTAAAATCGAGTAACATACGCCGCAAATTATTATCCCTTTACATATTTAATTGGGTTTTAATGAATAATGAAGTTAAAGTTGTTCGCAACAAAATCTTATCCCGATATTGATCGAACCGAAGCCGTGTTAACAAAAAACAAAACCAGAACAGAAGGGGTACAAAAAGGCATGGAAAACATTTGTACGGTCCGTTAAATCCAGACAAATAATTCATTGCTGTGCCCGGTGTCAATCAATACACACGCCGGATAACTGAACGTTCCGAATACAGAATAAGGGCATGTAGAACGGTTTAGAGGCATATGGACAGGATTAATGGAAAGAAAGAACAATAATTACAAAGAGCTGAAAAACAAACAGATTACTATATGACAGTTAAGAGCGACGGAAATATATACACATTTTACAAGGAATTACATTGAGCGAATAACAACCTCTAGATAAATTATTATTTTTAGGTTAATGTATGATGATTAAATTCATTTATTATGGACCGATAGAAAAAAATTAAAACCATAGAGAAAATGATCTTCACTTCCTAGCAAAATGGAGCTCCTTTGCACTAATCACCTACTGTAAGTCAAATGATTTTGCACGCCCGATAAGTGCTATGCCTACCAGATGACCCGATCCGAATCCGTTAGATCTGGCCCCATTGGGATGGAGTGACACGTACAAAATGCTACGACGACTAAGTCATCGCTAAAGAAATAAGTATGCCAAAGGGTAAGAGTGGAATCGTTTCGAAATTCATTTGGGAGGGAGAGCGAACCTTTACCACCCTCTTTCTTGTCTTCTAATTTGATTTAGTCACCTTCACCCAGAGTGATTATAGTTAAATTAAAAAAATTTAATTGAATGGCGCCACCAACTTGTAGACGGCACAAGTCGGAAAATCACCAAGTTATAATATGGAACTCGTTTTGGCTTAGGCTTCGCAACGAAAATAATATATAGAAAGATAAATAAAATAGGCGAGGTATAACCACTAATAACTACCGGTTCTTAAACAAGTAAAAATAATGATAAATATTAGATCAATATTAAATAACCAACGGTTTGGCCTCTTCAGAGAGATGTACCTTCCTTAAGTTAAAAAAAATACGTTCGTTAAACAGAGAGGAAAAAATTAAGGGGTCGAAGGTTAACTAACCCGGTATACACTAACCAGCAATTGAACGTAAATGTATATACATTATAACTAAATCTCTCACGGTTTAAGGGTGACTCATCAGGCAGCTTCCAGAAAGAATCATTCACATTCACTAAACACGAGGAACTGCACGCAGGAACACAAGGGACCTCCTCAATTGAAGAATGACTCTACTGGTAGCCGAAGATACCTCAGTCAGAAAGAGACCAGCAGAAATAAACTTCTTAGTTTTAGGCGTAGCCCAAAGAATAACCCGCTGGTAGGACCCTGTGGAACATTAATATATTCAAGATTCCGTATGTCATAACCAATAAAGAACATTTACAATCAGAGCAAATAAAATAAAATACCAATGAAAAATCAGAAAAATTAATATTTTACCTGTGAAGGGCTTGTTAAATGCTTAACGTCAATATCGCTAGGTTGCCTCGAAAGGTGAACGAGAAAAGCTTCTGTAAAGAGAATTAAAACAAAATTGGGGACTATTCACGTGGGATGAAATTTTCATTAAATGGCGTTACTCAAAAGAAGAGCAAAATAAACTCACCTGACAAAAATAGTAATAAATCCCATTAAGAAGCGAGTTACAGGCATCAAACAAACAATAAACTAAAGGTAACGCCTTAAACTCAAAAATGGGTCGGGTCGAAAATCACACAAAGGTAAAATCAACAAATAACTTCCACCCGACACCAAACACTGCGACTGCAAATAGCTGACCAGTGTAGAATTGTACACAGGAAACTTCCAGAAACTAACGTGGAAGGCCAAGAGACCCACTTCAAGAATTTCAACTGGCCAATCGAAACACGACCTGCATATCACATGTCTCCCCCAACAACTTTTTTAACCGAAATAAACACTCGACGATTTTGACACACCTATTTGATTTAACTACATGAGCTAGTTGAGAAAAAATAACCATTTCACCCAACATTTATTAAAAATGACATGCTAGAATAAATTTTAACTACCGCCCTGTCAAACTCATCGAATGGCGACACGACGTTCTAGAATTAGAACGCGTTAATATCATTAAAATTAAACTAAACCAATATCGATTCTAAATTAAAAGAGTAGATCGCTGCGAACCACTCTCGATCACCATTTTATGCGCCGTGCGGCAGAGGTCACCACGCGAATAGATAATCTCATTTGGGTCGGCATCCATGAAAGATTGACACGAACGAAATTTAGGTGAATGAATAAACGAACTCGAGAATTTCGCCCATCACACCTTCATTATTGTAGTACATAAGTCAATGGATAATATTTTACTAAATGAAACACTTGTATTCGATGCAAAATTTTAATCCAAACAGGACTTCATCCATCATCAGTGTTACCTGAAAAGTAAGTACAAGAATCACCCATTAACGGAAAATAAGTGGTTGTTATAAGATCGTTACGAAAGAAAATGATATAATTGACATTGTTATATTAGGATTCTGAGAGTGTTAAAAATTTGAAAGGCATTAAAATAGGTGTGTAAGTTGAGAATGGTACTTTTTGCTATTTTTGTGTGTGGGTTTTTAGAAACAAAGGAAAATGGTAGAGGTTCTTTCACTTACTGCACCTGAAGAGCATATCAACGAAGAGAAAACAAACAACACCAACAAACAACGGTCAACTCACAATTAAAAAGTTAAAAGTCACATTTTAAATGATATACATAATTAAAGGCCGATGCCTAAACCACGCTTTTGGTGGAACGACAAAATGTGTCGTTGTTGAAGTTGACAGGCCTGACAAGTAGACTCTGAAGACGCAGGAAGTGATCCGCAAAATTAGCGGTAAATTTAAATTTTGAAACTTAAATGCTAAATGAATAGGGGAAATGTGCCCGAGTTGGCATACATTTAGTAATTTTTTTTTCTAAGTTATTTTTAGGATTTGCGGGCTAAAACTTGGTAGTTAGATAAGATAATATACCTAGACTAACTGTAACAAAAAAGTATAGAAGCCTAACTTTGTTTTCTTAATTATAATTTTTTTTAAAATCACCTCGGTATTCCATCTCGGGCTGAATATTTCGGGTATGCCATCTTGCTCGAATTACCAAGTCACTTAAAGTAAATACCCTAAATATAAGATGAGACTAAATTTTCAAATAGAGTTTATTAAAAAAATACATAAATGAAAAAACAATATTCTCTAAAAAATAACAATAAAACAGTTAGGCACCTAACTGACACAGAGTTAGGTACAATTATTAATACCTAAAAATGAAATTAACAAAACCTAAAGATATAAAAAACACAAATATTATTGATCAAAAAATTACCGTTAAAACAAAGCACGGAGTAGGTACCTAAGCTAAACACAAAGTTCACATATTATATACTGCTTTGTTTTGAAGTGGCAACCGGCACATTCGCAGTGGGCCCATTTATTACAAAACAAGCAACAAATCCATTTTTCATTTGATTTGGAGCCAGAAAATAGTCCATTGCAAAAGATGCAGGCAGTATCATCTTCATCGTCACTGATCTCTATCTCTGATTTCTCTTGCATGGTCGGTATTAAACTGTTTGCAATTGTACAGTTTTTCTAGATGCAGGTTTAATTTTGGGATCAGTATCATGAAAAACTTTATATTTGATTTTTTTGCCTCCTTTCTAAGTAATTCAGCATTCTTGTCTGCAGTTTTCATTTTTAAAAGTTCTATTTCGGGTGTTGTGTTTAAGACGCCGTATTTAAATAAATAAATAAATAAATAAATAACGTCTTTATTTTTCTCATGCATATAAATGTACATGGTCTAACATATGCAAGAAAGAGAAGCAGATGGCGAAATTTAACCAGGTGGCCATTTCTCCACTTAACCATCTACAGCCCTGGGTGCTTACAATAAAGCAATAAATCTATAACTAAATAAAATTAGCATTTCCACACACAGCAAAACATAAGTATGTCTATAATAAATAAGCAAATAAACATTTTAAAGATTTAACAAGTAGTTCTTGAATTCTAATCCTAATTTATTTTTATTGCACAGTCTGAATTTCATAGGAACCGAATTATACAAATGGACCGCATTATAAGTGAAACCCCTTTGGTATATAGCTGTCCTATGGTAAGGTATAGTGAAAGAGTAGCTCTATATCTCAAAACACAAGCATGCTTACTATGTCTAAACTCAAGTTTATTATACAAATACAGTGGCCGATCCAACAACTCACAAAAACCAGCAGGTGCTGCTTAAAAATATCATGACATTTTAACCACCCCAACTGACCAATACGTAACGAAACAGAGTCATATTTTCTTATACCATAAATAAATCTACAACATGAATTTTGAACATACTGAATTCTTTTCTTAGTGACAACATCAAGAAAAGGATAATATACTATGAGACAATAAAAGTACACTGGCATAACAAGGCTCTCACACAACTTTTTTCTGGTTTTAAAGTTCAAGATAAACTTATTCGCATACAGCAGTCGCATTTTAATGTAGCTTTTTTGTAATAATGTTTGTACATGTTTGTGAAATCTTAAATTGACATCCAAATAAAGGCCTAAGTTCTTGCCACAGTTGGAAAAGGCTAATTCAACATTATCAATTTTTATCTTTAATTTATTTACAAGGTTTTTACGCTGCTTTTCAGAGGAAAACAATAGAAGTTCTGTTTTAGTTGGATTGATTTTCAGTTTATGTGACTTTGAATATTGCATTATGGCTTCTAAATCCCTATTCATAGAAAGAGCTGCCTTTTCGGGCTTAGATGGATCAAATGCAAGTAAAAGTTGGGTGTCTTCAGCATAAGCATTGTATATACAATGGCATAAGCCTGTATATACGAATTCAGGTTCAGTGAAAACATGTCAGAGGTGTAGATTAAATATAAAAGAGGACCCAGAATGGAGCCTTGAGGTACTCCAGATACAACTCTTTCAGACTGTGAAGAGATGTTATTCAATCTAAGAAACTGGCTTCGATCAGATAAATAGGATTTAAAGAATGTCACCGTCACCTCATCAAAACCATAGTAGGACAGTTTCGCACACATAAGGTCATGATCAATAACGTCAAGTGCCTTTGAGTAGTCTAGGAGAATCAAAATAGTCGCTATTTTTTTATCCAGTAGATCCACAATATTATCAGTTATATACAGTAGAGCTGATGTGGTACTGTGATTCACTCTAAAACCAGACTGATGAACAGGAATTTTTTTTATTATCTAGATAATATGTAATTTTGGCATGAACCAATTTTTCTAGGACTTTAGAAATTATAGGTATCAGACTGACTGGAGTCACCAGTGCTATCTTCCAACAACTTGGGAAATACCCTATCTCTAGACAACAGTTGACAATATAACAAATATGATTATTAATCACTGGTAAACTAAGCTTAAGCATAAGAAGAGTCAGGTCATCATATCCTGAAGCATTTGATTTTAAACTGTAAATAAATGTATGTACATCCTGCTGGCTTACTAATTGAGAAGAAAAATTATTACCATGACCCTTCTGGTTTGCAGTATAATACAACATAGAATCCTTACAATTATCAGTTTTGTGATAAACACTACAGTAATATTTGTTTATATCTTCAGCAGTTCCTAACGTTGGCGATATCATACTTCCAGACTTGGCATCTGAACCAACATTCAAGTCTTTAAGTGTTTTTCAGAGCTTTCGAGGGTTGTTTTCATTTGTAGTGAAAACAATATATGTTCTCTATTTTCAACAGTCTTTACCAGTTTTGCCTTCAATCTGGCATTTTCCCTCTCCTTCATCATCATTTTTATAGCCGGTGTTAGCCATGGAGCCGCTAGTTTATTAACTCTTACAGTCCTAAGGGGAACATGTTTTGAAAATAGCTCCATTAAATTAGTAGTCAAATATCTCACTTTCTCGTCTATACTGTTAAAATAAAACAATTCATCCCATGCTATACTGTTTAAATCATTAAAAAATAACTGATCACTAAAATGTTTAAAGTCCCTTAAAGTAACAGTTTTTTGTACATTTTTAGCCAATGAAATCTTGATATTACAAAAGGTCAACACATGATCGCTTATTTCACTTACATCTATTACACCACTTTTGTCAACAGCATCTCTACAACTAACAAAGACCGGATCAAGCAGTAGTATTTGTGACTATTGTTGGTTCATCTATCGCCTGAAAAAAGTCGTCGTGTTCGAACATCAGACTTACAGGATTAGCAATGTTCATCATATTGATTAAGATCACCAAGAGTTATTACATAATCATTTGCTACTATAATCTCAGACAACAGACTATCCAACACACCAACACATTCCATTACGTTATTAATGGTACGATACATAACTCCAATTAACATGTATTTCTTATTATTTAATTTAATTCTTATCCATAAGTGTTCGAATCCATCAATTTCCAATATATTACTAAATATCACTGGTTCACATTGTAAAACTGACTACATAAATTCCAACGTCTCTACCCCTACCGCGCTCTCTATCCTTTCTGTACAAAGTATAGCCAGGCATGGACACGGCATCTGACAATGTATTGGGCTTTAGCCATGTTTCAGTAACGCCAATCAAATCAAAATTCTGTTTCTTAACCAACCGCCGAAGTTCACAAAATCCAGTAAATATAGATCGCAAGTTCAGGTGAGCCAATCGAAATATCACTCTTCCATTATTGGTTTTCACCACCATTCATTCTACTTTATGAAGATAGTCGATCCTCTTACTTTTCTCTTGAATAATACTAAGTCTGCAATTGCAAGCATTATCCAAAGCACTGTGAGATGCGTCCAATTGTAAGTTCTTATTTTTCTTGTTGTTTCTATCACAATTAATACACTTAGGATTCTTCGAGGTACAGTCTTTAAATGTATGATTTCCTGCGCATTTCGAGCAAGAGGCTTCTTTACTCTTACAATCCCTTGAATAATGGTTAAAACACATGCACTTATAACACTGCAATACATCTATATGATTATATACATAACTTCTAGACCAGCCAAACTTAACCTTCTCTCCCTCGAGTAATTTACTGTGTGTTTTAGAATCAGTATCTATGGTCAAATCCATCTTTCCCTGCCTATTTCGATATATTTTTAGAACCTTCATATGAAAATTGCTTTCTACAGTTAAATCATTCCATCTTATTATATGCTCCAGAATCATTTCTTCAGTATCATCCATATTTAAATCAGAATTGTTTATGTTTACTTTTTTGAGTTTTGGCTTCTTTTGTAGGAATTTCCACTGTGTAATCTTGTCCCATTTCATTCTCAATTTGATTTTGTAATGAAAGAAACTCATTTTGATTCTCACAGCCTATAACCACTGCACCCTTTAAAGCCTGTCGAAATCTGGATACAAAACTCAAATCAGTTTTAATCATCTCCTGATGATGCTAACATGGTTAGCGAAACGCGCGTCGAGTGTAATAATTCTGTTTCGGTATTGTGGATAAAACTCCGTTTTAGTGCATGTTGCCGAAGGTTCCAAACCCCAACATACCCTTTAACTTGTTGATTTCTTTGGAATTGTAGGTTATGTCTAATGAACAACAAGTAACTCGCGAACTATCGACTATTAGACACTTTTTCCATTGGAAACAGCTTGTATGAAACAAAGAGCCGCATATTACACACACCACCATAGAAGAGGCTTTCTTTTTAACGCAACATTTAAAAAATATATCAGGAGGTTCACCACTAGGCACATTACTCGGCGCTATCTTGAACTACAAGAAGAAGATGTTGCGTTTTATTTTCTTGCTCATATTAGTAGCTTTTGATAAAGGTGAAATTTCGGAGGGTATGATTAAGCAAGATGTTGGTAACTTATTTATTTTTTTTTTCAATATTTAATTTTGTATGCAATTGTATTCGCTACCTGCGAATTATCTTCTGTATTAAAATTCTCATTTCTTTGCTCTATATTGCTTTCCTCTTCTGTCATTCTCTGGTTATTATTCGGTTCTTTTCCTTCTTCTGACCTTTTCTCGTTATATTTTGGTTCTTCAATATTCTGATTGTAGTTGGTGGTTTCCGCCGGCTCAAACATCCAATCCGGAAATACATCTTTATTAAAAGGGTTTATACCCGTTTAAAAAAAAATCTTTTTCAGCATTGTTCATAGTAGCTGCTTTCTGGTAGGCAGCCTTAAAAATCTTTCCTACCTGAAAATGAGTGACCACCCTTCCAGGATTCTGTTTTTACCAGCTAGTAATTTCTTGATTGCAGTAAGTCGAGAGTGGTCCAAAGAATGTGACATCTAATGGCTGTTCCCTTATGGGTACAGTGCGGTGGTAGACAAAATAAGATAATGCTTTTACTTTTCGCATAAATCTGGGCATCTAACGATTTGTGGCTTATACGCCCATCCAGTATCAGCAACACTTTTTCTGTTTCTCTAGGTTTTACAGTTTCAGCAAAAAAATTAAGCCACTTTAAAAAAAAATCGGAAGTTGTCCATCCATTCTCCTGAGCAAAGCCAATTGAACCAGGAGGAGAATCGTCCATTAGTTCGTTTTTCATGTTTTTGCGCGGAAATATAAAACACGGCGGTAAATAAGACCCGGAAGCACTCATTCCACAAGCGACTGTTAAGTGCTGTCCACGTTCCGCACTACTTAATACCCCCACTTGTTTTTCTCCTTTGGTTGCAGAAACCATGCAATTTTTTGAAGCAACTGTAGTAAGGCCACTTTCATCCATATTCCAAATTCTTGTCGGGTTATAATTAACTTGCTCCAGAGCTCTTTCCAACTCTTCGAAATATTTTCCTATTTGTACCCTGTTAAACGCACGTGCTCTGGAAGAAGAGGTTGACTCGGTTGACCTAAGTGAAATAGTCGGATTGCGTTTCGTAAATCCCTTTAACCAATCCCAGCCCGCGATCTTCTTCTGAGAATTTAACGAGTGTTTAATGTTGTTCTGGACCGCCATATCATACGTAAGTTTGCGTATCTCTAAAGTCGTAAATCCAAAGAACCTAACTTGCATTTAAAGATCCTTTACACAAATAGTGCACTATGTAAAAATCGACCTCTCCTATTGGTCGATCCATCTCGTATTACGATATGTCTGCGTGATGCAATCGATTTCTATCAAGAACTCTTGTGGTGTAGAGGTTTAGATCGTTGGGTTTCACCTGGAAAACGTGGGTTCGAATCCCGTTGCTTTTTTTTATATTTTTTTAAAGATTATGTTTCTAAACAGCTTTTTTTCTTGATTTTGGGTATGTCTTGGGTTAGATTGGGTTAGCACCTGGTTAGGTTTCTTTTCTTGAGCCCCCGTAGCGAGCGAAGCGAGCGGAGGGCCATGCGGGGCGACCAATGGGAAAGGCCGATTTTTATATAGTGCACTATTTGTGTAAAGGATCTTATAATGCACCTAACTTCCATGTTTTTAATGTGGTTAACGAGGTGGCTTTCCATAGTATCATCAAAGGTTGGTATTTTCCCGCCCAAATAGCTTTTTTCTGCTCCTACACTAAATTTATTCGTTCCCTGACTGCGTCGCCGTAATGTGCCAAATGGAACACTGTAGGTTTTGGATGCTAACAACCAGCCCATTTTTCCAGATTTAACAGCTCTTATTGCTGCTTTCATGTCATCTTCGTCCCATTGAAGACGATTACCTTTTCGTTGGTATTTTCCCACCATTTTTAATTAAATCTCCAACAATAAACCAAATAATTAATTATGTTACGTACCTATAATATGCCAACTCGCCCGAAACCACTTTTTTAAAAACAAGACCGATTTACTCACAACTGCAATACAATATAGCAATGGTTGTACCATAGGATTTTAAGGTTATTTGTACAAAATCGATTTACGTTTGTTAAAATTTAAAAAAATATCAGGAGGTTTATGTTTTTGAGCAAGTTATAAGAGAAAATTAAACATTTCTTACCTTCAAAAAAGCAATATTGGTTAACGTCTTTGTTTATTATCGGAGGACACCACGAACACATCTTCCGGCTTGTACACGATGAGTAAACGCCGCAAACTTTTGAGATGCCGAGAAAATACCACTATGCCAACTCGTCCGGTATGCGAACTCAGGCACATTTCCCCTACAGATAGATATTCAGGATACAAATGAAGTAACCTAACTAGAATTACTTTGTCTGGAGAACAAACTGGCTGCCACTAAGCTAGACGAGGTCAAAAGATCTGATCAATGTTATACAAAAGAATTTTAGAGCATTAACGATGGCCTAAGTAGTCATTGTTTTGAAAAAAGAGAAAGTGCTTACTTCAATAAATAATAGAATGATAATAGCCAAAGTAAGAACAGACGATGGCCCGACACAACCTGCCAGACTGGCCCCCCCTTTTTGGTTGTTAATTCATGCTTTATCTATCAATGATAGATGATTGTGGTTCCACCAAAAGCGTGGTTTAGGCATCGGCCTTTAATTATGTTAGTTTTCTCTTCGTTGATATGCTCTTCAGGTCCAATGACAAGTAAGTGAAAGAACCTCTACCATTCTCCTTCATTTCTAAAAATTCACAGAAAAAATCGCAAAAAGCACTATTCTCATCTTACACACTTATTTTAATTTTAACACTCTCAGAATCCTGATATAACAATGTCAATTATATCATTTTCTTTCGTAAAGATCTTATAACAGCCACTTACTTTCCGTTAATGGAGTTCTTCTACTTACTTTTCAGGTAACACTGATGATGGCCTAAGCCGAAAGCGCTCTGTTATGCTTCTATAGGAAGTCCTTTTTGGATTAAAATTTTGCATGGAATACAAGGGTTTCATTTACTCGTAGTATAATTCATACAAACACACAGCCACTACTCTTCGGATAATATTTTATACCGCAAGATAATAGGTTCTTCATGTCATGCTTGTTTTTGATTGCATATCCTCACTAAATATTATTATTCAAATAAAACCTAAGAAATGTAGCACCATTGTATACACAATTTCAGTCCCTTCAAAGTAAACTTCCATGATAACTCGACTTCATTTACTTACAATGATTAGCGAATCGAGTTGAGTTAGCCACTCTTATATGTCGAAGAATTTATTTCAGATGTCTCGTTCGTTTTTGTTGGCTCACCCTGTCTACAACGAGTCAAAAGCCAGAACGGTCAGAAAATTAAAATATACTTCATTACTAATTAACTATACTTTCTCACCAGTTTTTATTGAATAATTATTCATTCGCCATTCTGTCAAGCACTGTGCAGAATTCGTGATCAATGGATCATGGTATATGATTATTACTTCTCCAATTAATTACGGTTAAGATCCAGTAATTTACATTCACATCTCGTTGTTGTGATGTGACCATCTATTTTGACAATATCATTTTATTTCATTGTCCTCGGGAATGAACACATGTAGTTGCCTTAAATACAGGTAAATATTTAATAGTAATTGAGTGTTAGAAGCTTGAACCCTAATTTTGATTTAAGAATGTTAATTCTGTCAAAGATTTCTACTAAAATGGTCTCATAATTTCCGACTTTTATAAAAATCATACCTTGTATGGGTGTACTGGATCCTAATTTTATTGCATTCGGCATCTATTTCTAGTAACAAGTGGACTTTATTGATTCAATTTTTAGGCGGGCAGTCCTTGCTTTCCTTTGTTTAGATTAAACGAGGTTATTGAAGTGAAAACTCCTTTAGGACCGTTTTGCACACTTTTTCACGCGTAAGAACGGTATGAACATATATTGATCGCATTACATAGTATATTAATACTTCTCCAAATAATTACGGTTAAAATCCAATAATTTACATTCACAACTCGGTGTGGTCATTTGGCCATCTATTTTTACAATATCTTTTTATTTCATTGTTTTCGGGAAAAGGTGTGAAATAAAAGTAAATATTTAATAATAAGTGAGTTTCAGGAGCTTGAACTCCAAGTTTGTTTCATCAGTGTTAATTTTGTCTAAGATTTTTACCAATATGGTCTCATAATTCGTTAATTTGTGACAAGTCGACTTTATTGATCAAATTTCTAGGCGGTCAGTCCTTGCTATCCTTTTCTTATATTAAACGAGGTAGCATTAAACTCGCGATCACTCTGTACATAAAAAATCTGGACATGCAAATAAAGCCATAATATTTTATCGGTTTTCGTAATTCGCTTCCGATATTATATTAACATTAACGAAATTTTATTTACTGCTCATGCATTTTAAAATATGATAATGCGCGGAACGGGAAGTATTGTAAAATGAAATGTACAGTATAATAGGCAAGATCTATTTGGAGGCGATATTTTCGGTCATTTATTATTTACTAAAATATAAAAATATTTGCATTGGATTTATACGCGGATGGCCGGGAAAGTAATTTTCAGCTATTATTTCTTGGTGGGTTAGTCAAAATTGATTTGGACACCTTGTGAAGGGTGTTCCAACGAGGAGTGAACAGCAGCTTATTTTTAAGTTTCCCCATATTTTTAAACCAAACCAAAATAGCCATTCGTTGGAACACCCTGCACAGAGCAATATAAAAGGATGCAAACACATTTTATAGGCGCTCGAATCGTGGTATCCGTCAAATATTTATAAGGTTGCTACAATATCTACAAAACTATTAATTTTAATGACAACTGCTCTAATGTTTTAATTTTGTGGATCTGACCGGCAGAAAATACAGATTAATTGGAAAACAAAAAATAATATGATTAAAAATGTGGTTAAAAAAAGGGAGGAAAATTGTACACATTTTTCTAAAAAACTTTTGATTTCTCCGGAACGTTGGGCTCGACAGACTGCTCGCTGCTGCAGGTATGCGGCGGCTTTTGCGTTTGATGTAAAACATGAAAACGATTTTGCTGAGTTGGTCTACTCGATATTGTTTGTACTCTGACAGAACTAGGAAAACAAGAGAACTAAAATGTTTCATTCATAAAACCCTTGGAAAAGTGATCTGTTATCAAAATTTGTTTAGATGCCATAATTTGTTTTAAAATCCCACGTTTCGTATTTTCTGTACAGACATCATGTTGATTTTTTTAAATACGAATCTAGTTCGTTTTTTACGTAATTTTTAATCCTAAAACTGAAACAAATTTTGTTCAAATTGTATACCAACGTTTTGTCACATAATGATTTTTTAATACGGTACTGTTAACTATTATAAACATTAAATTAAATTTTTTTTATGTTCGGCAGACACACAAAAGAAAAATCCTATACAAACGAGCGGTGGGTGTGCGGAGAAGACGGTGGACGTTGGACTTAAAGCGCTGTAGGTTGTAGTTTTCACGAAAGGCGTTACTCGAAAGTCCATTGCAAAGCGAGGCAGTCCTTCAGATAAAGGAATCCCGTAACAGCGACGTCCTAGATATTGGCAACTGAATCGTATATTGATGAGCAGATTGTGCCTGACGGATTTTTCTGTTTGGCACAACTCTAAGCGGAATAAGTTCCATCTCGTTTGAACACCTTCCGTAGAAGTATCGACATTTGTAGCATTTTCAAATGTCGGCATAAACAAGCGTTGCTTAGTTTATATTTGTTTTTATTTGCAAACATAATTTAGATTGGATTATTCCAATATATATACTGTGTAAAATACATTCTTTTGTGTTACCTTGGAAGTTATTGAATATACTTTCTATATTTATGTTTATGTCTTTGTATAGATATGTTCTATATTGTATTTATATGATATACTAGCTACTTATGATATGATAATAACATCAGATCTGATTTTGGTCCCTTGCTGAACAATAGGGCCTCGACTGGGTTTCGTAAACATATTTTAAAGGTTCTGGTTGTGCAATTCAATTTGCTAGCTATTGTCTTCATAGATTTTAATATTTGACCTCTCTTTTAATCACTCAGGAAATGGCTCACAAACTTTTCTTTGACCTAAAAGTTAATAAAAAACTTAACAATTTGTTCGATACAAATGTTAACATTCAGTTTGTTTATTATTTCTAATACCTACCTAAAACAATTTGGAGATCACAAAAGTCCTCTAATGTATATTATAATTCATTTATCTAATTGTGTTTCGGTATATTATTGCTCTTTTTCTTCTTCGTCTTTCAAGGAGATTTCATGTTTTCATTTATTAAGTGTCACATATGATTTTGACAGTTAGACAGGTTCAATCGAATGGACATTCCCAGGTAACGATTCCCTTCAGATTTTTAAGACATATTTACTTGCTTCTTGGCGAATATGGTTTAGAACAGAAGTTCGATTAACCGAGTTGTCACATCAGATAGTTCTTCACATGGTTGGACTCGCTATTTCATATATACTAAGTTGGCAACAATGTTTCGGAGTCTGTGAAAGGTCAGGGTTTTCCTTTTGCGCCCTAGACCGGCGAGGAGTCGATAGATCGGCATCTTTTATGAAGTCTTTTCGAAGTGCCTCATGGACTGGTTGAAATAATTAGGGTGATTATTTTATATTTTTGTTACGTTAATGTATTTGGACCCTAAGCAATGCCAGTATCATGGAGGCTACCTATAAGAGTTTTTGTTGAGTTATTAAAATCCTACCTCCAGTGGAATTAATTCTATTTTCCAATCTTTCTAGAAGACTCTATGTTGCTGTTGCTCTCATATTGTCGATCTTTGGAATTCATAATTATTGATTTTAAAGAAGTCCCTAGAATTTACACTATTCGTTTTGTTCGATTGGCTATTACCAGGCAATAGACCCTATAGATGGTTCTATAGGTAAGGACAAAAACTAGCTAGGTTAAAAGAAATCTTTTCAATGTTAGATATTTACTTTTTGCTAAGACAATCAGTTATTTTTAAGGTTCTCTCCACGGATACCGCTTCAGCACACACATATCGCTTTTCTCTTAATCGCGACTTTCCCTTTCCAGTCAGTGAAGCTAAGGCACACAAGGTAACTACAGTAGCTTCTGACAAACAAGCTATCGCTGCTTGCAAAACTAATGCCCTTGTGAGCGATGTCGAAATTAAACTGTCTAAGGAATCACCCCATAAACCCTCCTTCTCTCTGGACCCGCTGACTCCCCCAACAGTAAAAGTATGGCTCCCTGAGGCACTCCCGCATGCATTGATGGTGAATGTGTCTGGGATGTCTCCATCAACTTCAACGTGCAGAGATCGGTTCTTAAGGAAACTGGCAAGACTCTGGCAGTCCGAAGGACGACAGTTTGTTGAGTAATCATGCCCAACTCTGTCAAATGCCTTCGAAATATCCACCGCAATCGCTTGAGATTGCTTTCAAAGCTTTCAAGTATTCAATATATTACCGTCAACAGTTATTGAAAACAATTTTACCACGTCAGAAAGAAAATAATTTAAGGTTGCTTAAATTATGTCAACACTTAGTTAAAAAATATACATATTAACTAACACTAATAAACATTACATTTAAAATGTCATTAATACTTGACCAACATTTACAGACGGCTCGGTCTGAGCCAGCAGCGTATCTGCCAGCACGAGCCAGGGCCAGAAGCAATCAAGACCGGTGCTAACTCACCCCAAAAAACACACTACATGCCCAGCAGGAGCCATATAGACAAGCAGGGTATAAAAAAAACTCCAAAAACTCCCGTGCACTATAAGAGGCATTCCGCCGTAGAACTCCCCTGTACTGGACTTAAAAGATTTCCCTGCCAGACCCACCACATTAATGGGTAGGTGATTATAATACTTTAGACCCAAGTCATTTGTTCATATTCTTGTTCTTTCAAGTCTATGGCAATCAGTTCTTATTTGATTACCATGTCCTGGTAACAATTATTAAGGCTATAGTCGCCGAAATTTCGATGATAATAGACAAGGCATTCATATATGTATCTTGATGGAATTGTCATTATACTTAGCTCTTTGAATGCTTGCCTTGTATCAGCTCTGTAATCAAGACTTGTAACAACCCTCCTCTGCAGTCGAAAGACTCTTGCTGCTTGTGGCGAATGACCCCGTGTCAAGATATCATAACAGGCCACCGACTGGAAAACACCATGAGAAGCCTGGAGAAGGCACGGTTTAGGCAACACCCTTTTTAAAGTTTTTAATAAAAAAACGCTTCTGGACAGTCGTTCAGCCATGTACTCTACATGCTTGTCGAATCTTAATGTTGGGTCAAGATGTACTCCCAAAAACCGTACCTCCTCAATGTTCTGCTCTATACTCCTCAATCCGAAGATAATATATACGATCTTGGCATCATTTAAATCCAGTCTATTAGCTGCAAACCAAGCCTTCCGTTCATTCACACTAGCAGTCATACATTCGGTTAACCTCTCCATGCATACGTCAGACTCTGAGACAGATATATCGTAGGCAAACAACATAACCTTCAATGTCGGAACAGAACTATTTATGTCATTGACCCAGATAAACCCACACCAGATGCAAAAGATCGGCAAATTCCCCGCCAGCCAACTTTAACCTTGACGTGGCGGTTATAGGCGGCCTGCACCAAATAATCTGGGTATGATTAAAGAATTGTTCTTCAAAATTGAAATAGTTGGTCTGCACCAATTAAATGAAAACGTGTTTTGCTGATGGACTGGTTCAGGAAAAATTAAAATTTGCACTAGCCATTCAATTTCTTTTTTTCCCAACAGGCGGTCATGGAAATGCCGATTTAAGGTTATTTTAACATTGGAAATGTTTGTGTTTTCCTAAATAGGGCCTCAAATCGTGAAAAAGTGCATTGTACATTTGCCACATAACGTCACACGCATGAGAGATCGTGTTAGTTTGTTTATTTAAACTTAAATTTGATCATAAAGTATCGGAATCGGTTCAAATGACTAAAATAAATTGGAACTAACTAAAACTAACCGAAAGTTGATTGACCGACTAACCAAAACTAGCCAAAAGTAACCAAAGCACAAAAACGGGCTAAAACGTATCGGAACAGGTTACAAACAATGAAATAATAAAAACTAACCAAAACGGGCCAAATTTTTAGGACTATCCAAAACTAACCAAAAACATTAAATTTGATTATAACATATCAGTAGCGATTCAAACGACTAAAACGAATTTGAACTAGCTAAAAGTAACCGAAAGTTGATTGAATAATTAACCAAAACTAACCAAGAGCAAATAAAACCACCAGAACGGGTTAAAATGTATCGGAACAGATTCAATATATTAAAGTAAGTTAAAACTAACCCAAATTAACCGAATATTGGCGATTAACCTAAACTAACTAAAAACATTAAAATTGGTTATAACGTATCGGAACTGGTTCAAATGACTAAAATAAATTAACACTCACTGAAATCAACCAAAAATTAATTTAACGATTAACCAAAACTATCCAAAAGTATGCCAAAGCACCAAAAAGGGCCAAAACGTATAGGCACAGATTAAAAATATTAAAGTAAGTTAAAATTAACCGAAGTTTGGCGACTAACTTAAATTGACCAAAAACAGTAAAGTCGGTGAGCCGGTTCAAATGACTAAAATAAATTAAAACTAGTTGGTTGATCGACTAACCAAAACTAATTAAAAGTAACCAAAAGCACCAAAAAGGGCTAAAACATATCAAAACAGATGAAAAACATTAAAGTAAGTTGAAATTAACTTAAATTAACCAAGTTTTGGTGACTAACTAAAATTAACCAAAAACATTCAAATTGGTTATAACGTATCGGAACCGGTTGTTGGTTACATGTGATTAGTTTTTGTTGGTCATTCAATCAGATCTCGGTTAGTGTTAGTTACTTTTAATTCATTTTAGTCATTTGAAGCGATTCCGATACGTTATAACCAATTTTAATGGTTTTGGTTAATTTTAGTTGGTCGCCAAAATTCGGTTAATTTAAGATCGTTTCAACTTACCTGAATATTTTGAATCTGTTCTAATGTGTTTTAGCCCTTTTTAGTGCTTTTCGTTACTTTTGGTTAGTTTTGGTAAATCATTCAATAAACTTTCGGCTAATTTCAGTTAGTTTTAATTTATTTTAGTCATTTGAACCAGTTCCGATACGTTATAACCAATTTTCGTGTTTTTGGTTAGTCACCAAAATTCGGTTAATTTGTATGAGTTTTAACTTATGTGCTTCCATATTTTTAATCTATTTTGATACGTTTTAGCCGGTTTTGCTGCTTTTATTTACTTTTGGTTAGTTTTGGTTAGTCACTCAATCAATATTTGTTTACTTTCAGCCAGTTCCAATGTATGCTAGTCAATTGAACAAGTTTCGATACGTTATAACCAATTTAAATGGTTTTGGTTAATTTTAGTTAGCCGCCAAAATTCGGTTTATTTTGGTTAGATACTTACTTTAATACCTTTAATCAGTTCCGATACGTTTAGCCCTTTTTGGTGTTTGGTTTTAATTTATTTCAGTCATTTGAACCGGATCCGATACTTTTTAACCAATTTTAATATGTTGGTTAATTTTAGTTAGTCGCCAAAATTTGGTTAATTTGGGTTAGTTTCTTATTTTAGCACCTTTAGTCAGTTCCGATACGTTTTGGCCCTTTTTGGTGTTTATGGTTACTTTTGATTAGTTTTGATTAGTCATTTAATCAGCTTCTGTTAGTGTTAGTTAGTTTTAATTTATTTCAGTCATTTGAACCGGATCCGATACGTTATAACCAATTTTAATGTTTTGGTTAATTCTAGTTAGTCGCCAAAATTCGGATAATTATAGTTAGTTTCAACTTACCTCAACATATTTAATATGTTCCGATATGTTTTAGCCCTTTCTGGTGCTTTTGGTTAGTCTTGGTTAGTCGTTCAATCAACTGTTAGTTAATTTCAGGTAGTTATAATTTATTTTAATCATTTTAACCAGTTCCGATACGTTATAAATAATTTTAGTGTTTTTGGTTATATCTGGTTAGTCACCAAAATTCGGTTAATTTGAGATAGTTTTAACTTACTTCAATATTTTTAATCTATTTCGTTATGTTTTAGCCCGATTTGATGTTTTTAGTTAATATTGGTTAGTTTTGGTTAGTCGTTCAATCAACTTTAGGCAAAATTCAGTTAGTTCCAATTTATTTTAGTCATTGAACCAGTTCTGAGACGCTATAAGCATTTTTAATATTTCTGGTTAGTTTTGGTTAGTCACCAAAATTCGGTTTTAACTTACTTCAATATTTGTAATCTATTTTGATGCGTTTTGCCCGTTTTGGTGCTTTGGGTTGTGTACTTTTGGTTAGTTAGTCGTTTAATCAACTCTCGGTAAAGTTCAGTTAGTTTTAATATATTTTAGTCATTTGAACCGGTTCCGGTACGTTATAAGCAATTTTAATATTTTTGGTTAGTTTTGGTTAGTCGCCAAAATTCGGTTAATTTGGGTTGGTTTTAACTTACCTTAACATTTGTAATCGGTTCTGATACGTTTTAGCCCGTTTTGGTAATTTTAGTTACCTTTGGTTAGTTTTGGTTAATCGTTCAATAAACTTTCGGTTAGTTTCAGTTAGTTCCAATTTATTTTAGTCATTTGAACCGATTCCGATACATTATTATCAAGGTTTAAATAAACAAACTAACAAGATCTCTCACGCGTATGACGTCATGAATGTGGCAAATGTAGCATGCACTTTTTCACGATTTGAGACCGTATACTAGGAAAACAGAAACATTTTCAAACTTAAAATGCATTTTTAGATTGTCAGACATGCAGAATTAATTGGCTAAAACAAAAATTCCATGTCATGATAACAAAAAATTTTCCCATATGTGGCCAATATTCTGGCGGACAGTGTATAATATTAGTTGGATTTAAAAAAGATTTAACTATAACATTGTATCTGCCAGTTTTCAGATTTAATTGAATTTCGTGATTATTCGATTTTAGAACGCAATAATTTTAGAAATAAGTGTGCGGGAGTGTGCTTTAAACAACATTTATACATGCCTTTCAGGATCGCGGGATAATTTAAATAATTATTTTTCGCCACCGCTTCTAGTAGAACAATTCAAATAAAGGCACTTATAACCAGGCATTTTTAACAAAAACAAAATAGATAAATTATTTTTTATTACGCATGCATCATAATCAGCGATTATCGCACGCTGCAACGTGCTTAAAATGATGTTTATGATGCACCTACTTTTTTAAAGGTTGCTATAGAAACATTTGATCATGTCAAATGTGACAGATTAATATATTCGTCAATATATCCTTTAAGTTTAATATTTAAAACGTTTTTGAGATTATGATGCATTCGTAATAAAAAATAGCGTATGATATACGTGTATAAGAGGCCTTTAAAGCCCTTGCGACTTACAAAACACTCCGCTGCGCGTCGTGTTTTGAAATATGTCGCGCGTGCTTTAAAGGCCCTCTTATGCACTTATATCATAATATACTATTTCGTAACGCTCTCGGACTAAACCACAAGACTCGCGTGGCTCGCGTTTAGAATCACACTGGAGCTTGCCCTGACTATTTCTTGGGATGGCTGGCCATCCCAAGGCGGCGGAGCTTTAAACGAATTCTTGTTTCATGCGTTAGGCGAGAGGTTTCGCATCTGGTGTGGGTTTATCTGGGTCATTGACATATATTAAATAAGAAGTGGACCCAGCACCGAGCCCTGAGACACACTGTACTTCAGTCCAGCCTCACCTGACAGCTTTACCCCATATGAGGTCAACTGCTTACGTTTTCCCAAGTAGCTACTCGGCAGACGGACACTAGTCCCGTCAATTCCATAGAACCTCAGCTTATCGAGGAGAATATTATGCGAGACACAGACGAAGGCCTTTAAGAGGTTATAGTATGTTAGACTAACATACTGCCCCTCCTCAAAGACCTCCGCTATATATCGCAAAAACCCAAGAACAGCCAAGGTTATTGAGATATTACAATCTCTGAATCCCAACTAACTCTCCGAGAACAGGCTGTTGGCCTCAAAATAGTTGCACAACTGCTCCTTCAGTAAGCATTCAAAGACTTTGGATAGTATCGGTCTAGTGATATCTCCCTTCTTATAAATAGGGATAGCCCTGGATTTTTTCAGGGAAGAAGAAAAGAAGCCAACCCTGATACAATGGTTAATCAGTTTGGTAAGTGGGATAATTAGTAGATCCTTGTAGGATTTTACCATTGATACATTAATACTGTAAATGTCTCTGCTATTCTTGTTCTTAACGGAGTTGATGACATCTCTCACCTGTATATAGCTCACCACTGAAACATCAAATGTAACATCATGTCGCCTTATTTTGTCGCTTAAGTAGTCAGAGTAACTCCTCGCTGTTGGTTGAATATTTCTTAGACTTTCCTCTGTAATGTTGGCGAAAAAAAATGTTGAAATCTTGTACAGTCAATCCGGTAGCCGCCTCAACTCCACTCTTGTCCTAAAAATTATTTACAACATCCCAAGGGGAACGGGTGTTAGTTCGTTGGCGCAGTTCTTTAACACGATGGCAGGTATTCCATCCGGTCCTGATGACTTTTGCGTATCTCTTTGAGGATTTACGAATGTCACGGGGGTGAAACTTAACTTCTATCATGGTAGTGTTGATGTTGGATATGGTGGGGAGCGCCTTGCCATGGGGAGCGTTTAAGGTTTTTGTACAGTTATTACTTACTGCCTTTGCTACCGTCCAGAAATTCCTGGAGCCATGGGGCATTGCAAGAGTTTATTCCTGGTTCTTTGACTGTGTTTGTCCTTAGTTCCGTCAGTCACACGTTTGCATTCGTTTCTCGCATCGGTAAAATAATTGCGACTTTCAGCGGTCTAATTTTACTGCCAGTATGTTGTTTCCAACCTACGGCTCTTTCGCATCTTCTGTCGAACCAAGGCTTTCCTTTTGACAGTAACTTTACGGAAATTGAGATCTATGCTTCCATTCCTGATGCCATTACTTGTGTAATCTCTTCGCAACAGACTGAGGGATCATTAGTGCCAAACCAGACGTCGATCCATGGAAAATCCAGGCAGAACTCTCTTAGATCCTTCCAGTTTGCACAATTGTAATGCTAGATTTCACGAGACAATGGTGGATCCTTTTGTAGAAGTGGCAGTGTAATAAGTTTGTGGTCGAGGTGCCTAATGATACGCCCACTGTAATTGTATAGTGGTCAAGATTGGTGGTTAGAAAAAGATCCAGGAGGGCGGCAAATTTATCCCTCTTTGAGATCCGAGTTGGTTTGTCTATAAGTTGAGTAAACCCGCACCTTCGTTGTAGGTCTTGTTAGTTATCATTGCTGCATGTTTTGTTAATTTAGATTTTTTACTTCTTCTTATTCTTTGTAAAGACCTTTTGGTCTGTTTATTTCGAAGGCTGGTCAATGTTGTTGATTCTCCTGTGATACAGATGCCCAACTATCTTTCCATCTTTTTGGTGGTCTTCCGATTGGTCTTTTACCAGCTGGATTTCCATTTAGCACAATCTTGGCTATTCATTCGGGGCCCATTCTTTCTACGTGGTTCCGCCAGTATCTTCTGCGCTTTCGTCCCTATCTGATTACATCTTCCACCTTGCAGGTCTATCTTATTGTTGCGCTCCTCGCTCTATCCCGCAGTGTCGTTCCCGCTATTGACCTTAGAGTCTTTATCTCTGCCGTTCTTAACATACATTTTGTTTTGTTTGTGTCTGCTCGGGTCTCGATGCCATAGGTGAGTATTGGTCTTACGCATGTTTTGTATATTCGAACTTTACTGTCGATGCTCATATGTTTGTTGTTCCATATGACGTCTCTTAAACAACCTGATGCTAACGATGCTTTGTTGATCTAGGATTTTAGATCTTTAATTGTTTCGTTGCAGTTATAGAGATGTCCGCTCCAAGGTATCTAAAAGTTGTGACTTCCTCGACAATTTCATTATTTGTAACCGGCTTACATCTGGTTGGTTCCCTGGCAAATGTCATACATTTTGTCTTGGAAATTGATATTTAAATTGTGCGCTAACCTGATCGAATCTGTGAAGTTGTCTTTGCAAATTGTCCTCCGTTTCTGCCAAAATTGTCGCGTCATCAGCGTATCAAATTATGCTAATGGGATTTCTGTCGATCCTATACCCCATTCTTAAGCCACTAACCTCTCAATGATCTCGTCCATAATCAGGTTGAGTAGAAATTGGCTTAAGCTATCCCCTTGTCTTATACCCTGTGATATCGGTATATCATTTATTGTTGATCAACTTTAATTCCGGTTGAATTGCCTGTGTTTAGACAGTATACTGTTTTTATAATGCTTGCCAGGGTTCATTTTTTCTTTAAGATGTTGATAATAGGTTTGTTCTAGCAGCGATTTCAAATGGTTTCAAACCATCCGGAGTTTGCGCATAACGATATAAGCGTCGCTTATATCGCTATGCGCAAACTCCGGATGGTTTGAAACCGTTTGAAATCGCTGCTAGAACAAACCTAATGTCTTTCAGTCGGACGCGGTCAAATGCTTTTGTTAAATCGATAATACATGCAAAACCGGTGGTGTCGAATTATATTGCTTTTTCTCTTATTTGGCGAATGATAAATAGGGCGTCAGTTGTAGACCTATTTCTCTGAAATTCTTGCTGTTCGTCTTTGATTTCGATTTGTCGTTCAAGGTTATCTTTAATGAGGCTGCTGAATAATTTCATGGTGGAGCATCGAAGAGTTATACCCCTGTAGTTCTCTGGGTTGGTTTATTGTCCCTTTTTGAAGATGGGTATGGTGAGGCTCTTATGCCAATCATAGGGGATTGTTTGCGAGCTTAATATTCCATTGAAGAGTTGCGTTAGTTTTTTTGTGAGTTCATTACCACCATACTTTAAAAGTTTGTTGGGTATATTATATTGTCCACACCCGGTGCTTTTCTATTTTTAAGCTTTTTTGTTTTGTTTTTTGACGACTTGTTTTATTAAAAATAGTGAAAGGATGTTTGAAACTATGCAATGAAAGTAACAAATAAATGAATCTGATATTATTACCTTACATTAGAAAAGCCATAAGTCATCTTTTTTCCCCTGGAAATATTTTTATCTTTAGTCGGTCTCTGAGAATCGTTCTATTAGTTAATCTTGCAACTCCAAAGTTTTGGCCTCAAAGGCAGATACTCCACTGCCGGTACAAAGTAATGCAAGATCATTCAATTAAAATAAAAAATCCATGGGATAAAAAAAGCAATAACCTGACCTATTATTTTTTAATTAGAAAACAGTAGCAAATTATTAGTTGTACACCTGCTAATAGCACATAGTTTAATCAATATAAAATTTACAAGCGCGCAAGGTCAAAAATCTGTCTTGATGGTTTTACTTTAATAATTATCATTACGGACCGTAATTGGTTTCGATTTAACTATCTAACCTTTCTTATGCCGCAACCTTGACAAACGGATTTCGTAAGTGCAAGCCATAGAAAATTATAAATTATATCGAGATGAAAAAAATCGTTGCAATATTTTATTCTCGGTATATCGGACAATAATTATTTCGGTATTATTGTTATTTAATCTGCTGATGGCGGTTATGGACAGGTGCCGTTGAGCTTTAGGAAGTAAAAATGCCCGATTTTTTCACACGTGTTTTAGCTTATTTTTACTGTTCCGTAACGTGTTATTGTGATTCGTTTTCTTTACCTTGATGATTCGGAAGTAGTTTCTATTGATTAATCAAAGATTACGGAGGGTGTGTGTGCGTAATAATTTTCCGGAATAGTATCTACTATTTACTATTGCTTCTAATTAGCTTCTTATTTTAAAATAAAGACTTTTATTAAAGTTGTCGAATTTGTTCTTGCTATCCTAAAGTAGGAAATAAATAGGAGATTTTTGCTATTTAGACATTTTATTAATTTTGTCCCTCTTTCTAGCTAAGGCTATAGTAAAATAAATGGTGACAATATTCCTATAGCGCTTTTTTGTGCAAATTATGATATGAAAAGAAATTCATGTTATCAATAAAATAATGTATTTCCGCAGAAAAAAAATTGTGGATATGTCTTATCGTGACCGTTCATTAAAATTTCTCGAAAACTAAAGTCATTTACATTCTAAAAATTGATACCATAGAGCTTTTAAAGACGCTCTCGTCGAATGAACTAATTCAGCAACATTGTGTGACTTCCAGTTGTACCGAAAGTAGATGTCAACTTGGTTATTTTAAATAGAACATCCTGTACATTATTTCATTTGAACAAAATCTAGACACATTTTATATAATATAATGTCTAACCGTTTTTGACATATTCTAAATTTTATGTCAAAAATGACGTTTGCGTGTCAATACTTAATTATCATTTTTTCCCGTATTGAAGCTTAATAATTTAATTGGAATTGATTTTCTTTGGATTGATTTTTCTTTTTAATATAGTTCGCCCAGCCGTTGTTGACCCTCGAAACGCATGCAATTGCATGCGTTTCGAGGGTCAACAACCGCTGGGCGAACTATAAAATTCTTTTATTTTATCTTATTTAGCATTAAAAATAACTCTTGTTAACTTTATATAAGGTTTTTTATTTCAAAATTTTGTAATTTTCAAAATATTGGCAGTTAAACATTTTTATTATTAAAATGGTCAGTTGGCCATGACCGCCATGATAAAACAAGTGATACAACGTTTCCATGGTACCGCGTGGCGTGTCCAGGGCCTGTTTTACCATTAGGCCCGGACCTAGGGCCCAATGACAAGTGGGGCCCAAATGTGCAACATAAAAACTACATAATAATAAGAATATTTTTTTAAATATACATTTCCTGGCTAAAAAAATCAGGATACTGTTTCGCCATCTTTATAATCTGAATTCCAAAACAAAACTAATCTTTTTTGAACAAAAATAACAACTCCACAAAACGTAGGTTGATAAAAAAAACAATTTATTAAAAATATACCAGCACAAAATACAGACAAAGTAAGTGGGTGTGCGAAACAATTTTGACAATAAAAAAATAGGCACTTACAAAGTTCAGCGTTTTACAAAGTTAAAGTAAACGGCGAAAAAATGAGTAAATGAGTATGTATAGTCCCAAATCAGGCTGTGTTTACTCTTATGTATCCAAACTTTTTCCGAAGAAAAGTGTTAACGTTAACCTCAGTGTATTTCTGTTATTTTAAATATTATTTTATTTTTACTAATTTATGCTTTGGTTCAATAAATTTTTTAAAATCTTGTATCGTGTTTCTTTTCTAGTTTTTCTAAAATCTGTTACTCTTTATTAAAATTAATGCAAATTTATACTTAATTTAAATCTGAATAAAAAAACTACATTATAATAAGTTTGTTAACATGCTCGTTGAGAGGGAGTTTGAGTTCTCAATTTCACACTTCAGAGAATCAAATTGCTTTATAATATGCATTTATCGCTCTCCTGGATGCAATCTCTATATATTTTTAGATCGACTGATGGAGTCTCTTTTGTCAAAATTTTCACTAAAACACAAAATAATTTTAACTGGTAATCTAAACATTAATTTTGAAGACATTAATCGTTGTTCGACCTTGGGACTACATAACTTCAAATTCAAAATGGCCGACGGTGAAGACGTGGTGTCGGTACCGGTCTGCAAATTTTGTAAATCGCGAGCAGTAAAACAACGAGTAAAGTGTAAAAATTGTCAAACATTCTATCACACATCGTGTGCGACTAAAAAAAACAAAAAGGTGCTGAAGTAGTGAATGTCTGAAACCTGAAAATCAGAACGAATTAATCAAAGAGCTAGGTAACCTTGAAAATTCACAAGGTGAATACGCAAATATGGAAGCAGACGGAGACGTGGAAAATCGCGAAGAATCATCAGGGAATTGGAGGAAAAAAATGCCCTTCTAGAAGAAAATTGCGAGTTGTGGAAAGATCGAGCCATGCAACTCCAAGAAAAATGGTGAGCAACAGGAAACATCATCAGCTATTCCTTCTCCTCTCACACGACAAGTGCAAGGTTGCCAAACCAGCGCAGCGGTGAAAACAACTACCAACAATAAACCGGCAACTCGCCCCAACCACAGGAAACAAATCGGTCCGGCGCTGTCTCTGCTAGGCAGAACCCAAGACAAAATCCGGCAACGATGGAAGAGCCAGTGCCTGAAAGAGAAGACTTTGTCCAACAGAAGAAGCGCGGATTTAAAAAAAGGTCAAATGACATGACAGAACAACAACAACGTAACAAACATAACCTCCGGCGAAAAGTCTATCGCAAAATTGGCTCCAGAGAGGACTTCGATGAATTCCAAGCAACCAAACCAATCAACAAAGATAAGAGGATATGGCTCTTCATATCCAAAGTGAAAACCCACATCACTGAGAACATCGTAAGCAACTACATCTCCAAACATGCAAACACATCAAAGGACCGGATAACAGTTAAGCTTTGCGAGGTAAAAAACCCTAATCCCACTCAAAGCTGCTTTATGGTGGGAGTTGATCCGGTTCTTCAGGACAATGTCTATCAGGAGGGCTTCTGGCCAAGTGGTATTGCATTCCAAAGATTTAACTTCTCAATGGGCAGAAATTTTTTAGTGAGGGACAAACAGGATCAATCCAATCCCCGGGACTAGAGCGGAATCAGAATAAAACAAAATCTAATCTGCATCTTCGAATTCTCCATTTAAATATCCGTTCCATAAGGAATAAGATAGCTGAAATCGAAGCCTTTCTTGAAACAATTGAAGCCACCATACAATACGACGTGCTCTGTTTTAGTGAACACCATCTAACCAGCGACGAAATGAACGGTGCAAAATTTTGAGGTTCAATCATTTTATGCCAGGGATCAGAAAAAATGTGGTGGTACCATGATTATGACAAAGCCCATGACGAAATGCACACTAATGGACGCAGTGAACAACATGTCAGTGGAAACACACCTCGAACTGTCAGCTATAGAACTGAGAGACTATAATATGGTAATCCTTATGGTCTGTCGTCCTCCAAACGGAGATTTTAATATTTTTTTTTTATGTTTTGGAAGACACACTGCAGCTTATTCTATATAATTGTTATACAAATATTTAATTATAAATGGGGACTTCAACATAATTTTCAACTCTAACAATCAAAGGAAAACGAACTTATTGATTTGACAAGCGAATTTGGTCTGGCTCAGCAAATCTCTTTGAACACAAATCGGGTAAATTGCATCAATAATATTTTTGTAAACTTCATAGATTCTCTAGATTTTCTTACAGGGGTATATGATCCATTATTGTTCGATCACCTAGTGGTTGATATAGCTGTGGAGGTGAGTAGTGCGGCCCCTGTGATTAGCTATCATGAGAGTAGACCGATTACAGCTAGAGGTATGAATGAAATGTATAATAATATCTGGAGAGACAGGATTTCAGTTTTCTGGACAACCAGGGGGATATTGTAGATATACTTCTATTTCTCTGTAGCAACAAAGAAAAATCATACCTCTAAAATACACGGGTTTAACGACCGTCTGAAAAATATGCGGGAAATGTTACAACAACTGTTACGGATAGGCCATCTGAAAATTTAAAACAGCTTATAAAAGATTTTAAAAAGAACTACACACAAAGCGTAAAAAATGCAAAAAAGGAAGGTTATACCAATTACATTATCAATTCCTCAAACACGATTAGGGCATCCTGGGAGGTTGTAAATACCTATAGGGGCAAAAGGGACGCATCCAAAGGGGATGAAAACATATCGCCAGACGATTTTAATACTTTTTTCGCAAACATTGCTCAGGAAACACTAAAACAAATCTTGCCAAGAGAACTAAATACAAATTCGTATTTAAGGAGGTAAGTTACAATCAGGTAAGAAATGCCATAAACTCGCTCAAAAACAAGAGCAGCAAAGATATTTATTATATGAACGTCCCTATGATAAAACAACTAAAAAATCTCTTAATAATTCCCATCACTAAACTAATTAATCTTAGCATTAAATCGGGTGTCTTTCCAACAGGGCTAAAGAAATCGAGCGTAATACCAGTCTTTAAAAAAGGGTATAAAACCAACCTAGGTAACTATCGTCCTATTTCATTGGTGCCAGTCATATCCAAAATCTATGAGTGTCTGCTAAAAGAGCAATTATATGAGTACTTTGAAAATTACACCGTATTCACAAACAGCCAGCTTCTCTTCAGGCAGGGTAGATCAACAGTGCTGGCTGTTCTCGTGCTTCTGGGATGTATAGTCGGCGCTTTTGAGGAGGGCACCATGCTGACATGGCTTGCTGCGACCTGTCGAAGGCGTTTGACTGTGT
This sequence comes from Pissodes strobi, assembly GCA_016904865.1. NCBI lineage: Eukaryota > Metazoa > Arthropoda > Insecta > Coleoptera > Curculionidae > Pissodes > Pissodes strobi. The sequence continues at coordinate 46,126 of MU186175.1, read as the reverse complement.
GTCTCACGAAATACTTTTGGATAAGCTGGAGTTCTATGATGTTGAGCGTACTAGCCTGGACCTTACCGGCAGCTACCTTGGAGACCGTAGACAAAGGACAGAGCACAATGGTAAGGTCTCAAATGAGTGGGCAGAGGTAAAACACGGTGTACCTCAGGGTTCGGTACTAGGTCCCCTGTTATTCCTGGTTTATATTAATGACATTAACACTGCCTCGCCAGACACTAGAGTGTTGTTGTTTGCGGATGACACGTCTATCGTAGAGTGTGGGGAGGACCTAAACACCCTTAAAGTGAGAGTAAATGGTTGTGTGCATGACTTGAATGAATGGTTTAAAGCAAATAAACTAACATTAAAGGAATCAAAGACAGAAAAAATTGTATTTAGCCTTCGAGAGGTAACTGAAGCAAACGCGGAGGAAGTGAGGTTTCTGGGCATATACCTTGACCCGAGCTTAAAATTTTAAACACATGTAGACCATGAGACGAAACAACTCGTAAAAAGTATTTTCCTATTAAGAAACCTGACAGGTATCATGCCGGAAGCCTTGCTGCCTCAGACATACTATGCTATCTTCCAGTCGGTGGCGGTGTATGGCGTTTTGGTCTGGGGTCACTCAGCACATTTTCACAGAATCTTCGCACTACAACGAAGGGCTATCAGGGTCATAGCGGGTATGAGGTATACAGATGACGTAAGGACGACCTTCATAAGGCTAGGAGTTATGACCTTGCCCTGTCGTTACATATATGAGTGCCTTCTGTACTATCATAAAAACCTGCACCTTTACAATCGGAATCAACTTTACCATCAATACCCTACCAGTCAAGGAAATCTTATAAGGTTGTAATATCTGCGACTGGAAAAATCACGCATATCGTCCAACTATCATGGTCCTCTATTCTACAACAAACTTCCTATGGTGATTAAAGATTTGCCAAAGAGACAGTTCATGGGTGCTGTCAAAAATTCTGACTCAGAATGCCTTCTATAAGGCTGACGAATTTCTCAACTATATATTTGAATCTGACTTAAGATTGCAGTGTGTCTTCTATAAACAATTTTAGTTTTAATGAGTATTTTATTATTTCTATTTTTTAAAAGTTTTTAATAGTAAAAATTTTAATATGTTGTATATTGTATTGTAGTGTTATTTAAATTTGTTATTTTGCACAATTTTATCTCTGTAGATTTCTAATATTACTATTGACTTATTGACGTGTGTAAGCAAACTTTTTTGTATTAAGCATGAATAAAGAATTTGATTTGATTTGATTTGACTTAATCAACTCTTTCAATATTAGCATGCATATCCATCAGTCCACTCGTGTAACGGACGCATCATCTACTACAATTGATTACATTGCCTCTAACATCTGCGATGCTGTTCCTTGTGACGTTTTTGACCCAGCTTTATCAGAGCATAATGCTATTGTAGCAAGTATTCCTCTAGCATGTAATACCTTGCCGGGAGTGAGTAGACCAGGTAGGATCTACAGCCCGCATGGATTCCGAGTGTTTCATGAGAGCTGCATTTCCTTCGATTGGGATTCTACATTGAATGCGGAGATCCCCCTGCAGTGCTTCCACGAGTCGTTGGCCAGCATTGTTGATGTTTCCTTTCCGGTTCGCTGTCTGAGGGTACGGAGCAGGGATCGCAGGCGGTGGTTGGCCAAGGGCATTCGCATATCGTCGTCTAATCTATGGTTTTGGAATACTGTGCGGAAAAAGTACCCTAATAATCTTATTTCTTATTTCTTTGGGTACAGAAGGCTGTACAGGCAAGTTATTAAAAATGCAAAAAAGATATACTATTCCAAACGCTGGCGTAATTCCAACAACCAGCAAAAAGGTTCTTGGTCCATTGTTGGTGAAATAACTGTGAGAGTTTCCAATAATATCAAAATATCTAACATTAATGCACGCGACCTCAATAATTACTACTGCTCAGTTGCCGAAAATCTGACTGGGGACTTGCACCCTGCAACTGACCCTCTATCTTATCTCCCCAACGCCCGTGTTCCTGAGACGTTTTATTTTTCTTCGACCACACCTCAAGAAGTGGATGAAACTATCAAATCCATGAAAAACAGGAGGGCTGCGGGTGAGGACGGAATTTCCTTGAACCTAATGGCTCAGTTACCAATGAATGCCATTGTTGCGTTGTCTTCCGCCATTGACGTATCATTTGAGACGGGGATTTTTCCGTCTAGCCTGAAAGTTGCCAGGGTATTCCCCTCTTCAAGGCAGGTGACCATAGTTCCCCGGCAAATTATAGGCCGATTTCTCTTGTTTCCACACTATCGAAACTAGTTGAAACTCTTGCGCGTAAACGAATTACTCCTTTCTTAGTTAAACACAAGATAATAAATCAACACCAGTATGAATTTCAACAGGGTAAGAGTACATCTGATGCTATGTTTGATCTCTTATCGAATTTATTTCGGGGTATCAACAGAGGCGAGACCTCCGCGGCAGTGTTCTGTCTTGGGACCTACTTTGTTTCTAGTCTTCATTAACGATCTTCTTCAGTTTGACTTGTCTGGTTCCATCACGGCATTCGCGGATGATGCGTCTGTATCATGGGGTGGTCACGTCGTAGACCAACTCAGGGCTGATATGTCGTCCGACATCTATAAAATTAAGGAATGGTGCGATTCTAATTTTCTCTGTCTAAACTTGTCGAAGATTCACATTATTGGGTTTAATGTATGTATGGTAGACAACATTGAGGTAGGTAATTATTCTATTACTTCTGTTGATAATTCTAGGTTCCTTGGGCTGATTTTGGACGATAGCTCAAAGTTTCAGCATCACATTCTTAAATTAAATAAAAAGTTGGCCTCCGGCTGCTACTCTATTCGTATTACCTCCCAAGAATTGGGGAAACACTTCGCCCGTAACATTTATTTTGCGAATGTTGAATCACACCTCAGATATGCCCTTCCATTCTGGGGTGGCTGTTCAAGGTATTTATTCCAATCAGTATTCATCCTTCAGAAAAGAGCAGTGGGAAACTTATGCATTGCCCATCCTAGAGCTCATTGCAAGCCTCTTTTTATTTTCAATAATATACTAACCCTTGCCTGTTTAGTCATCTTAGAAACTGCTTGCCTTATTCATAAAAACAAAACCGATTTTCCTAATCGCCAACAAATCCATTTCACGAGACAGATAGACCATGTGCCCCTACTTATCCCTCGCCTGAGCCTCATTAGAGACTCGTTCATTTATAATGGCTTAAAGATATATAACCACCTAAGCTTGGAGATGAGACGTAGCCTAAATCTGAGGATGTTTAGGAAGAAGTTGAAAGACCGGCTGTTGTCGAAGGCATTTTATGGCATTGACGAATTCTTTCAGCAGGATAGTATTTAGGTATGCTAGGTGTGCCATGTATTACTTAATATTCTGTTAAGTATGGTACTTTTGTTCTTAGGGTATATGTATTTGTGTCAAAATTCAATTGACTACAAAATTGTGTATGTGTCAAAATTTTTCATGCTTTGTCAATAAGATTTATTCATTGGACAATAAAGCACTTTCATTCAATTAATGTTTTCAGTTCGAAAACGAAACAAAAAAAAATCAAGTGGGAGCGGAAGTCATATTGGGGCCTGAAAATTTGCTAGGGCCTAGGGCCCAACTCCTTGGAAAATAGGCCCCGCGCGTGTCAATGTCAAATCAATTGCGACCATTATTTATTGTGTGTCAACATTAAAATTAGAGTTTAATCTTAACGCACAACATTTTCAATATTTCAGCAATTTCACGAGTCTGGAAGCTTTGCTTTTGATGCATTATGGGAAATTTGATAGAATACATGTGCCAACATTTTGACATAGATAGATTTATTCTGTTAATTGCCTGAAATCTCACTAAAGTTTGAACCTGGAAAATGTGTCAAAAAATTAGTGGTGATTAAAGGCAGCTTTTGGTGGATAGATTTCGAGGTAAATTTTTACATATCGATGCGTATAGTTTTTGTGGTAACTATGTAGATTTATCCGCCTGAAACCCCATCATCAGGATCGGAGAATGTCTACATTTTTATGCTATAAGTAGCCGTTTTCACTGTTCAAGAGGAAATTTATATTATCTCCCTGTCATACGTATAGTTTGTTGAACGAGTCTGTGACTACGGAAGGAATGCGGCATGGGCGAACGATGTTGTCACATCTTTTTATTAAATTTAAGTTTAATATTGCTTAGTAGCTAGATACACCCTAGTTACATTTACTTATTAAAAAAATTATGTGCCTCACCTTTATAAGCACACAACTGAAGTGAAACTTCTGAAAGAGATATAAGATATTGAGTTTTTTAAGCTTTTTTTTGAACTTTTGCCATCGGTTTCGGCACTTTTTTTCGTCGAAAACCGCATTTCTCTAACTTTTTTTTATAAATTTTTTTCCGGTTTTAATATTCATATTAACTTTCCGAAAATTGTTTTCTTTTTTTGGTTTTTTTACTACTTTTACTACTTTTATTAATTTTCCAAAAAATCTTTTGTTTTTATTTTTTTTATAATTTTTTTTTTATTTCGTTTTATAATTATTTTATTAACTTTCCAAGCATTTTTTAACATTTAAAAAAAAAAAAATTTTTCTTAAAGCAATTTTTTCCCATTTTTGGCATTCCCGACCTCGTAACTGAACTCCTTCCCCTTTTTTCACCGAAAACCGCGTTTCTCTAACTTTTTTATTATTTTTTTTTCGATTATAATACTCTTATTAACTTTCCGAAATTTTTTTCTTTTTTTTATTTGGTTTTATAATACTTTTATTAATTTTGCAAAAAATATTTTGTTTTAATTTTTTTTATTTTTTTTATTTCGTTTTAAAATACTTTTATTAACTTTCCAAGCATTTTTTTACGTTTTTTCAATGTTTTCCCATTTTTTCAAAATTTTTTGTTTTTTTCATAAAGCAATTTTTTCTTCCCATTTTGGCCATTCCCAACCTCGTAACTGAACTCCTTCCCCTTTTTTTCACCGAAAACCGCGTTTCTCTAACTTTTTTTTATTATTATTATTTTCATATTTCACTTCATACATGGCCCTACGCTCGCTTCGGGGGCGCAACCAAATAAAACTAACCCAAAGTCTGCCGAAAATGAAGGAAAAAATAAAGAAAATTGCATTCTCTACTAACAAATTTGTATTCTATTTCTTATTTTGGGCATGCCTTGGGTCAGTTTGGATTAGTTTTGTTCGGTTGCGACCCCGGAGCGAGCGAAGCGATCAGAGAGCCATGCACAAAGTGAAATATTAGTTTAATGATAAAAAATTACCAAATAAAATATGCGCAAATCAAATATATTATATTTACTTGACTACATGCATTGTCCCCTCCCGATACGATAATGTGCAACTGTTGGCAACACTGTGCCAGGCCCTCGGCGTTGTTTACTAATATATCCTTATTTTTACCAAAGACCATTCATAATGTAAATAGTCTTTGTTTTTAGGTTCCAACAGAAATAAGAGGAGAGCCTAGCAAATCTGTCCACTTTCTTTATCGCTTTTTGTTTCACGTAACTTCCTATACTTATTGCCTTGTCACTCATCTAGAAAAATGGACGTAGGTGGAGCAGTCATCGCTTTCTCCGTGGTTGCCAATTTGCCTACAATTTCTGTATATACATTTTGATGTTTGGCTATCCAGTTAGGGCGTAACCAATAATGCACACATTCGGCCAACGATATATTTAAAGGGTACACAGAAAATATTATAACATTCAGAAATAAGGCACAAAAGGCAAAAGTAGTTTTTAGCGCGATTGGATGTGTCTTGTTCTGCGAGTGACAGACCGGAATTGTCACTTCAATCTGACATGATAGCCAAGAGCAACGGGAGGCATTTATACATTCCGTAAATGTATATGGCACCTCGGTGTTGTTATTGATCAAACCATTCAAAATTTGAACTTCTATCTAATCAACGCGCGGGTGCCATAATCGTGTACGGAATGTATTAAACACTTTTGCAGTATAAATGTATTCCGAAGGCTTCAAAGAGTATGGTAGAAGTTCGAAAAGGATAAAAGGTGTCTTTTAAAGATAAGCGTCTTCAAACATGGGTTTGTAGTTAGTACTGTTAAATTCAAGCATGGCCCTTCGCTCGCTTCGCTCGTTCCGGGGTGAAATAAAAAAAAAACTAACCTAAACTAACCAAAACTAACCAAACCTAATCCAAACTACCCCAAATTTAAAAAAAGAAACAAACATAACCTTAAAAAAGCAATAAAAAACGCTTGCCACTGACGGGAATCGAACTAGGAGGCAAACCGAAGAATCGTATCAGAAGCACAGCATCTAACTACCGCCGCCACCAGGCTTGCTAAATATGATCCACTGAATCGCAAAGACATGCTGCCCAATAAACTGTTATTACATTCCGTAAGTGCATATGGCACCGATTTACATTCCGTACACGCATATGGCACTCGAAGTTTGATTGGTTGAAATTTTAAATCCAACCAATGGGATAGTGCCCGTTGGCATTTATACATTCCGTAAGATACCTTTACGGAATGTATAAATGCCAACGGGAGTGTCTATGGGAGCTCAGGCCGGGGTTGTAAAACTTGCTTGCGTCGCCGGGCGCTAGGTAACGGTCAAGATGTGAACAGAGGCGCCACAGATGTTCTTTTTTTACTCGCGCCTGGTTAAGAATCAAAAGATATACCATAAATAAAAAATTTCAATTTGACAAGGCTGCACCGGAACGGTGACAATGACGCGCGCCGATGACGGCTTTGCATTTTTGTAATGATATTGATTCATATTGTCTGTAAGTAAAATATTCATCAATATAAAATAAATGACATTTTGAATTATATGCGAGTATTGACCCTTTAAAATTTGAAGAAGTAAAGAGAAAAAAGAGATATTTAATTTGAATTTGGCGGGCAAACGACAGCGCCCATGTCGTGCGTCATCTGGGTCAATTTTCCTAGGAGAGAGACAAAGCAGGCATAACAGCTTTTTCTCTCGCGGATCATTTCTTAACATTGAGTTGTGCGTCTGTCCCTTGTCTCTGGTTCCAATTTCATTATTTTCACATTACACCTGGGAAAGTAGTAGTGGAACTTTGCCGTTCTAGGTCAATTTAGGCTCAAAACCGAAACTTTGGGGGCATTTATTCGGCTCAAAGGTGGCGGATCCTCCGATTTTTTTGGCTTAAACTACTCTATAGGACACCCGCTTTTAACTGAAACAAAAATTGTGTGTGCTTAAGACCACACGACAGAAGTGAAAACTTCAACAAGCAGGGTCATCGTTTGTCAGAATTTCGATAAGAGCCTTCGTTGCAGAGATACGGGCGAAAAACGGTTTTTTCCCAAAATCCCCCCTTAAATTAGAGCTCCGGTTCCCTTCGTATATTCTAAGGTGGCCCCCCATGGGGCGCACCTGCCATAAAAGTTTCGTCCCCCTTACCTCTTCCCGTTCTCCCGAAATTAATTGTTTGTTTTTCGTTCTCCCCCCTCCCCTGGCCAAACTAGTACGGGGTCCCGTTTTCGTCCAGGATCTTCTTTTTACCGCGGCTACATTCCCTGAAAATTTCAGCCCTCTACCTATAAGGGAACAAGCCATACCTATCCGAGCGTAACGGCTTCAAGCGTGACGCGTACTGCGTGACGGCTTTACTGAATTCAATACCCAGGAAAAACGCAAAACGCGCCTAATGAAGTTCTCACTTCAAAATTGCAAAATCAACACAACCTATATATCACCAGACCCCCAATTCAAAACATCTTTTCAATCTATTCTTCTTCTGAATGTGCTTATCCGTTTCGGATGTTGGCGACAAGCAAGGCAATTTGAACCTTACTGACTGCTGTTCTAAACAGTCCTCGTGTTGACAGGGAAAACCAAGTTCTAAGATTTTTCAACCAGGAGATTCCAGGTCCTCTTCTGCCAGAAACCTTTCCCTGGAGTATCAACTGAAGCAGACCATATCTTTTTTGGATTCTCATTATGTGTCCGAAATATTCTAACTTTCTTGTTTTAATTATGTCTATTATTTCGGGTTCTTTTTGAAGCATTTCCAGAACTGACTTGTTGGGAAACGTGATCAACCCAGGAAATTCAAAGAATTCTTCTGTATAGCCACATTTCAAATGCTTCAATTTTCCTTGTGGACGCTTCTGTCAACGTCCAAGACTCGGCACCATACAGGAGCACAGACCAGACATAACATTTAACCAGTTTTAGTTTGGTGTGTAAATTAAGGTCGGTGCTCTTAAACAAATTCCCCATTTTAACAAAAGTGGCTCTTGCTTTTTCTATGCGGCACTTTACTTCTACAGAGTGATCCCATTGCTCATTAATTGTAGTACCTAAATATGTGTAATTAGTAACTCTTTCAATTTGCTTAGCATTAATTACCAGTTGGGCTGTTGTTTACTAATTGCCAGGAATTTAGTTTTCTTGAGATTAAGAGATAATCCATACTCAGAGCTAGCGTCAGTGACACGATTCAATAATTCCTGGAGACCCTGTAGTAAATCAGCGAATACAACGATATCATTCGCGTAACGTATATTGTTTAGTCTCTCCATTAATCAATACTCCAGCGTCCGTATTCTTTAGTGCTGCTTTAAATATATGCTCCGAGTACGGGTTTATGCGTGAAGTTAAAAGTACTAACTACAAACGCATGTTTGAAGACGCTTGTCTTTAAAAGACACCTTTTATCCTTTCCGAACTTCTACCATACTCTTTGAAGCCTTCGGAATACATTTATACTGAAAAAGGATTTATTACATTCCGTACACGATTATGGCACCCGCGCGTTGATTGTATAGAAGTTCAAATTTTGAATGGTTTGACCAATAACAACACCAAGGTGCCATATACATTTACGGAATGTATAAATGCCTCCCGTTGCTCCTGGCTATCATGGCAGATTGAAGTGACAATTTCGGTCTGTCACTCGCAGAACAAGACACTTCAAATCGCGCTAAAAACTACTTTTGACTTTTGTGCCTTATTTAAGGCACACCAAATTAGGAGATAAAACACATCCCTGTCTAACTCCGCGTCTTATATTTATATCCTCTGAGTAATCACCCTTAACTCTGATACTTGCTGATTGTTGCCAATACAGATTTATTATAAGGCGTAGGTCCTCTCGTCAATGCCGGTTGTTTTTAGAACCTCTATATCATTTTATATTGTGTTGTACTTAATCGAAGGCTTTCTGATAATCTATCAGACAGACGTACACGTCACACCCAACATCCCTACAACGCTGGAACAGAACCTGAATTGCAAATAATAAAGCCTCTCTAGTTCCCAGTGCTTCTCTGAACCCAAATTGTGTATTTGACATATTTCCCTCGCATTTGTTATATATTCGTTTATGGATTATTTTTAGAAATAATTTGAGGAGGTGGCTCATGAGGCTGATCAGCCTATTGTCTTTACATTGTTTTGCACTGGCTTTTTTGAGTATTGGGATAAATGTAGACTTTAGCCAGTCTCTAGGAATATCTCCGGTGTCGTAAATATGGTTAAATATTCTTGTCAATCATTTTATTCCGTCCTCGTCCAGCAACTTCAAAAATTCGGCATGAAGGTCATCTGGTCTTGGGGCTTTTCCATCCTTCATTTGTTCAGTTGAATCGGCATTGATTACTGGAGCGTCAGTTCTTTCATCCTTGAAGTGAGTGCTGATATATTTTTTCCAGGTGTTATCTATGATGATATTGCTCTTTTCATCGATCAGCCGGCCGACCATAGATGTTTTATATAGACCACTTACTTCAATCACCTCACGATGCATGTTGAAGCTGTCAAGATCTTTTATTTCTCAACATTTTTCGAGAGCTCATCCTTCTTTAGCCTGTCTTATCTTCTTTCGAATGTTTCCTTGAATATCCCTATATTTCTCTTGATCTTTGTCTTTTACCTTTCGGCATTCCCCCATCATACTTTCAATCTATAAACGTTGTTATTTAAATGCCTGAAAAAAAAGAGAGTATAATCAAAATAATTCTAGTCGAAAAATATGGCAACAGCTAGCAGGACAAAGCGAACAAATAACCATTTGATTGGTTATACGTGTCACGTGTTCATCCTGTGCCATCTATCGTTTGATAAACTATATCTAGTTAAACTTAACTGGTCTGTCTCTTGCCCCCTTAGACTTTATGTTTAACTAGTTAAATTTCTTTTTAAAGTGAAAATAAAAAAATTTGCGTCAAAGTCGTTAGTGCTGGCAATCTAAAACAGTCTTGCTACCAATGAAGAGAATCAAAAGGTCATCCTATGTGTATACAAGATGTCCAAAATATGACTCCTTTTTAGTGCAAGATAAAGAAGAAAAATTTAAATACATTTCCTGTTGCATTTTTATTACTGTATTTAGATACGTAACTTAAGGTTTTAGGTTGTAGGTCGACTTTATTACGGGTCGGTCAAGTTTACCCCCCCCCCCCCTCTTTTATATTAAACAAATTTCTAGAATAAATAAGCCATAATTTTGCACAATTTTGCACACCGGCGTAAACATTTGTAGACTCATACAAGAAAAACTAGGGATGTTTTTTAAAGCGGGCAAACTTGACCTTTCCCTTCTGTCTGTTACAAAATTAAAAAAAAAATTATGTCACTCGGTGCGGCTAATTTTTCACAATTTTGATTACGCATTTTTAAATTTTGCACACTTTTCCGGGGAAAGTTATGAGGTACCAAAAATTTGCATTTTCCTCCCCGTTTGTCACAAAATTGAAAAATTGTTATGCTAATTCCGCAAAATTTTGCACAAATTCAATTATCATAAAATGTAATGATATTACTTACCTTCGGAGGAGTGTTATGGGATAATGTTGGATCTAATCTAAGCTCAGGACATTTTATTGCCTACTGTACAATAAGCTGCACAATAATGTTTGGTTCGAATATGACGATCGAAGTGACAAGAAAAATAAATGTTCCTCACAAAAAGTTGGTAGAGCCCAACTTATTTTCTATTCCTCGTGAAATGGAAATAAGTGCCTGAAGGCACTGAACTACTAGAAAGTACAAGATTATTTCTTATGTTTTCTCACCCCTTAAATACTTTGTGTCACTCCAGCCGATGGGGTCCAGTTTTCGTCCACGATGCCCTGGAAATTTTAGCCTTCTAGCTATACTGGAACATGCTTCATTAAAGTGTTTCACTTTGATTTTCATTTTTTCGGACTTACCCTCAATAAAGAAGTTTCACTTCAAAAATTAAAATAAAATAGTATATTATGTATTAAGGTCAGTAAGTGTTCCTTACTGGTTGACAATGTGTTTGGAGGTCGAGGCGAAGTTGAGATCTGCAAACCGTCCGAAACCAGTAAGAAATTACTGTTTTTGTCTCTGTATTAAATATTTTTGACTCTACTGTATGTCAAATATATTTAACACACGCAAAAGTCAGACAGGTATTTTAAAAAATTCTAAAACGTTCTTTATTTCCCTACATTTCCGTTATTTTGTTTTTAGAATCGTTAAAATTTATTTTTCGTGCTTTGTTATTATTGGTTATCCGCATTATAAAACACACCCTTGAACTTTTTGACAACCTTGCCGCAAAATGCCGGCTTCTTGAAATCATGATGCGGATGACCAATAATAACAAAGCACGAAAAACAAATCAACGGATCGCAAAACAAAATAACGGAAATGTGGAAAATCAGATAAAGAACGTTTAAAAAAGTTTTGTCATTTCTGAGTGTTTTTTTCTTCTACTTTATTGGTTTCCAAAAAGCGGCCAATCACGGGACGGAATTTACCATGCGGGATTTCTCAACATAGCTTGAGAATGCCCCCTTGAAGTTGTTGTTGAAATATGTTTTATTTGTTTTTGAAATTTGCTTAATACGAGGAGCAAACTTGACTAAGACCTTTATTACCGTTATAAGGAAAAAATTGCCTGCTAAAAATCTCAATAAAACAAACGAAACTGAAAGCTCATTTCGATTTTGTTATAAAAAGTATAGATTAGCAGTGAAAGGCCACGTTTACTACTAAAACAATAATAATTAATCTTTAATAAACATTTTAAAGAAGCAATTTCTAAACTCTAACACTTGACATCTTACATTAGACAGAGACAGTGTCATATCTGAAGCACAGCAACAGTCTGAAGTTAGGTGCATTGGCACAATATAAATATAGAAGCAGAGTTGCACTCATTAATGACCTACACTGACACCCTCCCTCAAACCTGACTATTTTCCTATATTAAGTAATTCAACAAAATTACAAAAATTTTCACGACTTAAAGATTTAGTGAACATATCTGCCAATTGCTCATTTGTGCAAACATAACTTACATCAACAATACCCTCAGTTATCAGATCCACCACAAAATGCAACTTGACATTAATATGTGTACATCTTTTATTATTCTCAAAGTTTTGAAGCAATTTGATTGTACTTTCGTTATCTTCAAATAAACAAATACGTAACTTACAATAATTTTTAAGATCATTTAGTAAACTTTTAATATATAAAAGCTCGCAAGAAGCAACGCAAACTGCAACAAACTCTGACTCAGTACTAGATAGGGCTAGAATGGTTGGTTTTCTGGAACACCAAGGAATCAAATTACCAAACAGTTTAAAACAATAACCACTCTTCGATTTCATATCGATAGGATCATTAGCCCAGTCTGCATCGGAATAACCCACAAGATTTTCCCATGAATAACAAAAATATAATTTATAGCTGATTGTTGATTTTAAATATTTTAAAACTCTTAATAAATGTTTAAAGTGTTCGTCTGTGGCACAGTTCTGGAATTTACCAAAATAGCTTACTCCAAAACAAATATCTGGACGTTATCCCACCATAACATACATTAAACTACTTCTGAAATTTGATCAATAGTAATAATTTTCTTTTCAATATCTCTACAACTTCTTATTCCAAGAAAATCATATTGATCACTTAATTTTCTAATCCGAAAATTCTCATTCAATTTCAAGTTTAAATTATTTAAAAATTCCTGACTATTGCAAGCAACAAGTATATCGTCTACATAGACCAACAAGTAACAACGTATATCCTGGTCAAGAAAGATATAAAGGCAGTAATCAGATTTAGAACTTACAAACTTCAAGTTAGAAATGAAGTTATCAAATTTCTCATTCCATGCCTTCGGTGTTTGTTTAAGACCGTAAATCATCTTTTTTAGAAAACATACACTTTACCTCTATCACAATCCGAAACAGAAATTCCTTCCGGAATTTTCATATAGACTTTCGCCTTCAGCTTGCTGCTTAGAAAAGCATTCCTTACGTCTAACTGCTCCAATATCAAGTTATAATTATGGCAGGCAAACAACAAAATTCTCAGTGTAGAAAGCCTTGCGACAGGGGCATGAATTTCATTATTTTCAGAATTGCTCTGTTCAAAACCTTTTGCGACGAGCCTTGCCTTGTACACTGGTTTCCCATCCTCATTCTTCTTAACTCTGAATACCCATCGGTTATTGATAATCTCTTCATCACCTTGTATTTTTACTAATTCCCATGTATCATTGCTTTCTAAAGCAGTTAATTCTTCTTTAATTGCTTCCTTCCATGAATCCCACTGCAGATTTTCTCTTGCTTCAGTATAAGAATTTGGAATATCAGTAGCCTCACTTAACAATAGTCACTTAACAATAGTCATCAAATTTTATTGGCATTTTCCTTTCTCTTCTTGATCACAAATTTCTGTCATAACCTTGATTTAAATCTTTCTCTAGCAACATATTCCCTTCAAGTTCAGTATTATCTTTATCTTCATATTCATCTTCACTACACTCATTTTCAACATTCTTCAACTGAATAGATTTATTAATTTTCATGTGATTTTCTTCACTATAAGTAAAATTATTTTCATCAAACACTACATTTCTGTTGTGAGCAATTTTTTCTTTTTCATTCCAAAGTCGATAGCTACTATCACTGTAACCAACAAATCCACACTTTGGTCCCTTGCCTTCCAACTTAGTTCTTAAACTATCAGGCACTCTTGCATAAGCGATACAACCAAAAACCTTCGTATTCGACACATTCGGTTTCCTACCAAACCATAACTCAAATGGAGTCTTATCCTTTACCAAGCATGATTGTGACCTGTTTGTTATATAGGCGGCGGTAAGTACAGCAAATTCTCAAAAAAAATTATCTATACATGCTTGATTGATCACAGATCTGGCTTTATTCATCAATGTTTGGTTCATTCGTTCTGCTACTCCATTCAATTGAGGAGTATAGGGGGGAGTAGGGGAAATCTGAATACCTCTATCCGAACAAAAATCTAACAACTTTGAACAATATTCCCCGCCATTATCGCATTTAAGGTTTGATATATTTCTATTACAAAACAACGATGTTCCTCTCGCTTCATAATGTTTAAAGCATTCATAAACCTCATATTTGTGTTCAATTACATATATCATAACAAATCTAGAGAAATCATCCACAAATGTTACAAAATGTCGACAGCCAGTATGTGATGCAGGCGTAATAGGGCCACATACATCCGAATGTACAAGTTCCAAGACCATACTACTCCTTGACATTTTTGAATGATATGAAAAACATTTTTGTTTACTTTTAATACAAATCTCACAAATTTGATTAATTGCCGAATTTTCAAAATTTAAACCTTCTACTAGATTCATGTTGTTTATTTTTGACAAAGAATCATAACTTAAATGACCATATCTCATATGCCAAAGATGCTTTTGAGAATTTACTGCTACATTTGCAAATTTATTGCATGGATATTTAAAACTTATTTTATAAAAATCATTAACACGTATGCCCTCAACATAAAGTTTGCCATCTTTTACTATAGACATATTGTCATTAAAACATATTATCTCAAAACCAGACTTCTCTATAGTTGAAATAGATAACAAGTTTGCTCTTAACTTTGGTACACATAATAAATTCCTTAATGTTAAACTTACTTGTCTATTGTTTATTTGACTTATTACCTCAATATCACCAGAACATGTTGCTTCCATAAACTTGCCATTTTCTGCTAGATGGACTGGCTTAGGTTCCGAGAAATACTTCTTATTCATCAGCATATCTTCATCATTTATGTAATGATGTGGAGCTCCAGAGTCTGCATACCACACCATTTCACCAGGTTGCACTAGTTCAGATGTAGCAGAAAATGCAATCGATTCTCGAACTGATGGTTCCTTGTTTTCTGAGCTTGACACATCACTGTTTTCAACAACTGCATAATTGACTTTGTGATTCCAATTTCTTTCTTCATTATTTCTGAACCCATTCCTGTTCAATCCAGCTCCCAGAATGTTGAACTTATGTCCAAATTTATGACAGATAAAGCATTTTATTCCACATACACTCTTGACATGGCCCGATTTTCCACATTTAAAACACTTTATTGGTTGTGAAGTTACATTCAGGGTTGCTCTCGAGGTGGCACCAAATGAAGAAGCAATATTCTTTAATTTATTTGACTGATGATTGTAAATTCCAACAGCCTACTTTTTACAAAATCAAGCTTCAGATCACTTTCTGACAAAGTCCTTATTGCGGTAACCACGATACACCTAAACTCGGTATGTCAGCCGTTCGAAAAATTACAACGTGACATCAAGTGTGTTGCAGATTTTCCCTGTATTTTACATATAAATTCCACACGTGACGTCGTATACGAACTGTCATTTTTCGGAAAGCTGACATACCGTGTTTAGGTGTATCGTGGCGGTAACAACATTTTCAAAATCTGGTGGCATTGTCAGTAACAGAAAACATGACATGTCAGACTCATCAAAATTACTACCCAGATTTTTTAGCTCTCTAAAGATCCTGTCACATTTTGCAAAATGTTCTTGCATATCTCCAGTCATATCATATTTCAAACTTATAAGCTCTTTGAATAATAAAACTTCGAACATGTACCCTTTTTGCTAAAAATGCTTTCCAATTTACTTATCATATCTACGGCATTTTCAATCTCCTTTATATATTTCAAATGCGAATCTGCCATACTTTGAATAATTACCATGCAAGCTTTGCTATTTTTCTTTTGCCAATTATCACTTCCTCGCTTCCTCCACTTCCAGGTACGGTTAACACTTCATTTAAATCCATTGCTTTTAACACTGATTGCAGTCTGAATTTCCAGTTGTCAAAACCATTCCCGCTAAAAGGCACGATTCCATGTTTATTCTCCCCAGCAGATACCTCCATTTTTGTTTTCTACCTTTACCAATCCTTTGCCTTACTAGCCTCAAATTTTTGCTTTTCCTAGCCTGCTCTTTTAACACTTTTACTACCTTTCACGACGTTTTCCTGGGCCCATAACCAATGTTATAAAAACTATAGATTAGCAGTTAACAATTAATATTTAATAAACATTTTAAAGGAACAATTTCTTAACTCTAACACTTGACATCTTACATTAGAGAGAGAGAGTGTCATATCTGAAGCACAGCAACAGTCTGAAGTTAGGTGCATTGGCACTAATAGAAACATAAAAGCAGGTTTGCACTCATTAATGACCTACACTGACAGATTTTGTATATTATATTAGAACCCTTCCTTATCGATGTAGCCACGTGTCAAAACTCTGGAAAAGCGAAAATCATTATATTTTTAGATACCTTGCGAAATTGTTACGTCATATACGCATGTGTTTTTAATATTTTTCTACCGACAACTATTATAACTGAAATATTTTATTTGTTTTTCCTGTGAGTTAAACAAAAACCCCAAAAAACAGGTCAGATTTTTATCTCCGAAGTATGGCAAGCCACCATTTCAGGAAAAAGCGTAACAAAACTGCCCATATATTTCAAACTTAAAAAAGCTATTGCTACAAATATTCGAATGATCGATAAGCGAAACATCCTGAATTCAAAAATGGTATCAGCAACGCTGCCACATTTCCCTTTTTTTGCAACATCATAACTTATCGTTTGTGAATAAACAGTCATTCATTTGTACTGCAATCAAGAATCTTTGTGTTTCTCTTCTTTACTTGTTCTTCCTTTTTTTCCTCCGTGTCTCCGTTGGTTTTATTCGCCATTTAGCTATTTTATTTTAGTATTCTACTATTTGTAACACGTTGTTTTTGTAATAGATTATGGTGCAATTTAACTTAATATTTGATTGCTCATATCCATATAAGCGACATCCCAATACGAATAATTGAGGATATTTTAAGTCATTGTAGCGAAAAAAGTTGTACAATTTTTCTATTGAAACAACCCTCTCCGCCAAGTGAATTGATATAAAAGCCAAATGAAAGTATTTCGAAAAAAGTGAAAAAACCTTTTTATGATCTAACTCAAGCCGATTTCATGCTCATTTACCAAAATAAAGTCACTATCTGATACCGTTCAAAAAATAGTAAAGTAAAATATCAAACCAATACACAGACCTAACATTTATTTTTGTTTTTGTCATTTTATGTTAATTTAAGACTAAAATCAAGTAAAAAATATGGCAGAGCAGAATAGAAAAAAAAATTAAACCAATAATTCAAAACCAGAAGTAATAAAACTTTAAAATTTAACTGCAACCGGTTTCGGTCTTACTAGCCATCCTAAAAACCGGACAACGGTCATATGTCACAAGCAGACTTTAGGTCAGTTCCAGCCAATAAGTAAAAAATTACATTACAGATGAATATTCAATAATTAGAATAATTTAATTTAAATTTAGCTGGTTTCGGCCCTTTTATAGACTATATAGATTAAAAGACAAAAATTGTCGCATGTCGTTAGTTAGAAGCAAGATAACGACACATGGGAATTATACTGACTATTACATTGTTGCATGATGCAATACGATCCAAATATTATAAAAATATCTGGAAAACACGTAATTCGGAAGTATTAATTGCGAATCGGTCTCCACATTGCCAACTCAGTCACACAAAACCCCGAAGAAATTAATTTCACAGTAATTTTACAAGGCGAAATCCCCGCGATTGCACACGTCACGAACCGAACGTTTAAAACAGCGAGTGGTTCTTGAAATTGTCCACTTAATTCGCGGCCACTTTCGAAACATACCCAGTGATTCAGTCGTAGGTAGATACGAGGAATCACCGAATAATAGTGATCCGTCCCAATAGTTTGGATTTGTGGTGTTCTTTATAGTTTTTTTTTTCGGTGCTTTAGTGTTGACGACTCAAGATGCCTGCGAATGGTCAAGGGGATATAATACTGGACGAATCGGAGGCTTATAGTGACACCTTAGGATCTTCTGAAGGTAAGGTCGATTGGGGTTTTATTGCGGTCATTGAAACAATTTAGAAATCAAATATATATGTTTATAAAATTTTGGTTTTAAAAAATATTTTCAATGAATCGAATTTTAAATGAAACCGCTTATAATACAGTACTTTGGCTTTAAGGTTTTTGCAATATAAAATATTTTCTTATTTTTTAAGGCCAATTTTTCTTTTTTTTTTCTCCATCATTTTTTAAATACATCTGTAGACATATTGTAATTTTTAAATATATTTTAATAAAGTGTATTCAGAATTTAATTTAAAAATCTGGTGGTGTAAGATCTGGATATCTATAAAATTGATCTCTAAGCTTTCAAGATAATGGATTATCGACAAAAAAGCGTTCCGAAGCTTCTGATAATGATTAGCCCTAGAAATAATACAATAATGTCAATAAAAATAAAAACTTGAGTTTTGCATATTTCCGCCATGAAAATATAGAATTTCAAATTTCAGTAATAATAATTAAAATTCGAAATCTCCTAAAATATTTTTTAAGCTTAGATTATTGTCACTAATTTTACCTTTTTGCCCCTAATCAAAGTTTCGAAATTTCTAACAAGCTTCCATTGAAGTCTGACTTGTTCTGATATGTATTATAACAATTAATATGCAATTCCATAAAATGACATAATATATACTGTCAGAGTCACCCTGTAGAATCTGTTAAAGTTTTACGTTTACACTTGGGATTATTATGTCAGTAATGTCTATAAGTAATCTCAAAAATGACCAAATTCAAAACTTTGAGCCAGCCCGTATAAACAAGATATGTCATTTATTTTGGATTAATTTTTATATATTTTAATATTTCATTTCATACAGCGATTTTTAAAAACTTGGTCAGAATAGAAAAATTCATTAAATATGTCGCAATGAAAGAATATGCTTAGTTTGCCACTTATTTCTGAGCCACCCTGTACAATTTAGTAGTTTTTGTGTACGTTTACTCTGTCGATGCTATGCTGATAATAATTTATTTCTATCATAATCGAATAATCTCATAGATAACCAAATGCAAAGCTTTTCGCTACCCTGTAGAATACACAGAGTGCTCTAAATAGCGTGAGCCACTATTGCTATCGCTGAAATCGCAACATTGGAGAAAAGATGCCTTCATTCGAAAATACGTATACAGTGTTGCAAAATTGCTTGTTGTTTCTCAGATGTTAGGAATTGTCGGAAAATGCTTATTTTAATAAAAACTCGAAAATTATTGACGTGAACGTCATTTTCTATTCTCTACAAGTTGAAAGCACCGATTTCTTTAACATTTAGTACGTAGATATCACTACATATTCAGTGTTTTCAAATACTGACTTCGATTTTCTTATTTCATATTCTCAAACAATCTCATAGTTAATCAAATACAAAGCTTTTAGCGAGGGGCGGCTCACTCCCGAAATCGCTGTACATTTTCTCGCAAAATCCCGCGAAATCCCGCGAAATCCTTTCGAAATCCTTCCGAAATCGCGAAATCCATCGGAAAGCGATTCGAAATCCTGAAATCCTATCCGAAATCCTTTCGAAATCTCGAAATCACATCCGAAATCCTTTCGAAATCCCGAAATTCTATTCGAAATCCAAATATCGCGTCGAAATAATTGAACATTTTTTGCTTTTTGTTTTCTGATAATATAAAAATGATTTCCTAATTTTTTGTTGTTATAAGTATTTGTATTAGCGTGTGGACAGTTTTTTCGGATATTTTTTGCATACCCGCTATTTTTGGGTCGTAGATCATGGATCCAATGTTACCTTGTCGGTTTTTCCGGAAAAATAGATCTTAAATTTTCCAGCTACTGAAATTATCGCCGATCTTGTCGAAATTGGGCATTTTGGTAGATTTTGGGGTGCTCATCACGAATCTGAAGTCAGTTGGATCGGGTAGCGTTTCGTTCTCGAGATATTCATCCTCAAATTTGAAAACCGTTTCTTCCCCTAATTTTCCCTTGTCTTAATTAAAAATTAAAACCCAACACACTTTAAGCACTTTATCAATTATTTAAACGTATAAAGTGATTCAAATGTGTTGGTTAAAAGAAGGGAAAACCGTGACAAAACGGTTTTGAACTTTGAGGATGAATATCTCGAGAACGAAACGTCACCCAATCGAATTAACTTCATATTTGTAGTAGAGAGTTCCAAAATCTACCAGAATCTTATATCAATCGTGAAAATATTGTTTTTAACTGTGAAGATGAATACCTTGAAAACGAAACGTCGCCCGATCGAATTGACTGCAGATTCGTGATGAGCATCCCAAAATCTACGAATTTTCCAAGATCGGTGAGAGTTTTACCTACAATAAAGCGTGTAGGTGATGTGGAAGTAACACAATGGACTGCACAGTTCTCGGCACAGTTACTTAAAATAGTTAGATATATTTTGGACTGATTTCTGGATAAAAGCTTGTGTTATTGAAAGAATTTATAAAATTTGGTATTCTGTGCTGTTTCTTAGGCTATGGAGAGCATGGGTTAAAAATCACCATAATCTTTCACTTTCCAAAAGCTAGATAACACTACAAACAAGAAAGAAGAAACCTTAGCTTACGGAGGGTTTAAGAATTTCTGGTAGAAACTTGCGCTGCCTTAATACCATTAAAAAGTTTTTCCTAAACAATCCTGATTTTGTATCTTATTGCAATAGATATCGTAATATTTATCGTCGATTGGTGAAAGCAGCTAAGGAACTTCACTACAGCAGTAGGCTGTCGGAGGCTAAAAATAAGCAAAAGGAATCCTGGTCTATTGTGGGAGAAGTGTGTAACCGTTCCATGCAGCATGGTTGTCGCGAAATGGATGTAGATCCCAACACATTTAATTAATTTTATTGTAGTGTGGCTGGTAGTTTGACTGATAAAATTTCAACCTCGGGGAATCCTCTAAATTATCTCGCACACGTATCTGTTGCAGATTCATTTTGCTTTACCCCTGTTTTAGAGTGTAAGATCTATGAAGCACTTGGTGATATTAAGAATTCTAAGTCGTGTGGTGACGATGAAATATCTTGCGAATTACTTCGAGCATTGCCTGATGATGCATTGGAGGTCTTGGCATTTGGTATCGACGATTCGTGGTTGACAGGTAAATTTCCTTCCTGCCTAAAATCAGCCAAGGTTATTCCTTTGCATATGGGTGGCAACTTTCAGGATCCTTCTAACTATCGTCAGATATCTTTGCTTTCGACTGTATCCAAAGTAATTGAAAAGATCGTTAAAGGCAGAATATGGAGTTTCCTTCAATTACACAATCTTATATTGTCAAGTCAATTTGGGTTTCAGTGCTCCTTGGGAACCCACGATGCTATTTTTGATCTGCTCACTAGCGTCTACCGCGATCTTAATGATGGTATGGCAGTGGCTGCGGTATTCTGTGATCTTCCTTTGACTGGGTTAACCATGAAATATTGCTTTCCAAGCTTGAGTTGTATGGATTTAGGGGCTCTTCTCTTGTTTGGTTTCGCTCGTATTTGGAGGATCGACGGCAGTTTGTTGTTGTGTCAGGTTGTAAGTCAACAGTTTTAGATATCGGAAATGGGGTGCCACAGGGATCTGTTCTGGGACCCCTTCTGTTTTTAATTTACATTAACGATCTTGTTAGTGTCGGGATATCTGGTCGTTTTACGCTTTTTGCGGATGACACCTCTGTTGTATGGTGCAATGACTCTGTTGATGCTTTGAGACAGAATGTATCCGGAGACATATTGGAGATAAAGGCCTGGTTTGATTGTAACAAACTTTCCTTAAATATTAATAAAACCCATGTGATGGGTTTCAGATGTGACATGGCGGGGCTGAGTTTGGGCAATGAACCAGTGGATGTAAGGGTTGCTGCTAGGTTTCTGGGAGTTTTCATTGACTGTGAGTTACATTTTAGGGATCACATTATTAACCTAAGCAAGAGATTGTCATCTGCATGTTTTGCAGTGAGAGCTGCTAGGGACGCACTTGGTTCTGGAGTGGCACGAGATGTGTATTTTGCTTTGTTCGATTCACACTTGAGATACGGCATACCTTTCTGGGGCATGAGTAGCCCGTATTTGCTGAATATCCTGATTGTTCTTCAGAAGAAAGCAGTGCGTTACATCGTGGGGGTTAGTCAAAGGCAATCATGTCGTCCAATTTTCATAGACAAGAAGATTTTAACATTGACATCTCTCTTTATTCTCGAGACTGCCACTTTAGTCCACAAGAACATAGGTTCGATGGAACGTCTTCCTGGACTGCACAATACTTGTGGCGCTAATAATCTTCTTCTTCCTATCCCTACAAGCACCCTTACCAAAAAATCTTTAATTTACGAAAGTAAAAAAATCTATAATCATCTCCCGGCAGATATTAAATCTCTGCATGTTTTGCGATTATTTAGAAGTCACTTAAAAAGATTATTGCTGAGTAAGGCCTACTACACTGTGGCAGAGTTTTATGCCGACTCCTTTGACTGACATCCCTGCGCTGGCGAATGTCGAGATAAATGCTTAGGGAACTTTATCTTCGTATATAAATTGTAAATTCATTATTATTTTATTTATAGTTTTTTCTCTATGTGTCTGTATTTTAACGTTATATTTATTGGCATTTTTAATATTGTTAGTATATAACATGTATATTGATGTTTGTTTGATGTCAATTTGTTTATTTAATGTTATTTTATTCTTTAAATTAGTTTATTTTTTAGATTATTGCACTAATAAAGCATTTTTGACTTTGACTTGACTTTGACAAACATATGTTTGCATCGAACTAAATGCACATTCATTGTTGGTATTAATTGAAAAATGTAGAGACTGTCCAGAATTATTTTTACTTTGGCTGTGTAGTAGCCAACCTGTGAAACCTTTTTTCGATGAACTCGTTCCATGGCAAGCATGTTCTGCATCCATGGCAAATTTTGACCTACTGAATTTGATCCATAGACGACATACTATATTTCCAAATTTATATTTCCTAGATAAGAAAACAAAAAGCTAGGGACAAATACAATAGAATTTCAGAAATAAATGTTTTAAGAAGTACTATAGATGACGCACAAATAAATGCAATTGCTGATGCAAAAAGCTAGATATACATGTTTCTGGAGAATTTAGTAAAAATGCCATACAATCCACTCCATTCCAGAGATATTAGAATTTTAAATTGAAGAACCTAGTATTGGTCCAGATATAATGTTTGAACACAGTTTTTAAATTCTCAAGATGAGCCGGAAATAGAAAGTGACATAAAATATTTATTAAGGACATTAACATTAAAGATCATAGTAAAAAATACAAATCAGAGAGTGTTACAACTGATTCATCTCTTTTAAAATTAAATGTTAAAGATAACGTTATTGTAAAAAAGTACCTTAACGTGGTTATTAACGAAGAAAGGCCGCCTATCAATTGACCGATTATTATAACCCAAAATATCACTATCACTCACGTAACTGAATCTGAGATCTTCGAAGCACTAAGGAAACTGAAAAACTCACATACCTCTGGTCATGATAAGATACCCTCCTTCATCCTGCATGACTGTGCTCAATGTCTCACGGTGCCACTGCACCACATATTTAATGTGGCGATCCAGACCAACATGTTTCCTGACCGCTGGAAAATAACTAAGATCTGTCCAGTGTTTAAGGGTGGGGATATAAACAGCATCTCAAATTATAGGCCAATTTCTATTTTGTCCAACTTCTCTAAGGCCTTTGAGGTGTGTATATATGATAATCTCTTCCATCAGGTTAAAAACTTAATTACTCCCGCTCAACATGATTTTTTTACTAAACGCTCAACTGTAACTAATTTGACTACATTTCTAAAAGAAGTCTATCAAGCTATTAATACAAAAAAACAACTCGATGTCATATACACGGATTTCTCGAAGGCATTTGACAAGTTGGATCATGGCCTAATTGCTCAAAAAATGTTCAAAATTGGTTTTCATAATAACCTGATAAACCTGCTTATCTCTTATCTCAGTGGCAGGTCCCATTTCGTTGAATACAATGGTTTTCAGTCCATTGATTTTAATGCGACCAGCGGAGCCCCTCAGGGAAGTAATCTCGCTCCCCTGATTTTTGCCATATTTGTCAACGATATCATCCAGAACATCTCGTCAAACTGTTTACTGTTTGCGGACGACCTCAAACTGTATAGATTTATCAATAACTTGCAAGATTGTACTGAATTACAGAAGGACATTGATACACTATCGTCTTGGTGCAGTAATAATAAATTACATCTTAACATAAACAAATGCAAATCGATGACCATCTCGAATCTCAATCACGAATTAGACTTTAACTATCAAATTGATTCCAGTGATCTTTCCAGTGTTGATTCAATCAGAGACCTGGGGGTCTTGATTGACAAAAAACTCTCATTTAATGACCACATTGATCATATAGTGCAATCAACATTAAAAACCCTAGGGTTTATCATTAGGTCTACAAAAGAGTTTGAGAATTTGGACAGTCTTATCACTTTGTTCAACTCTTTAATAAAATCTAAATTGCAATATGCTGCTCTGGTGTGGTTTCCGAGTCATCAAGTACATGTGGACAGGCTCGAATATGTTCAACGGCGATTTCTAAAATATCTAAGTTTCAAACAGGATGGGTTTTACCCTCCAAGAGGTTTTGATCATCAGTTAGTATTAAAAAAGTTCAACTTCCTTTCACTCAAACAAAGTACAATTCTACAAAGTCAACTTTTCCTGTTTAAATTATGTAACAATCTTCTCAACTCTGCTGATCTTCTTAATGGTCTTAATTTTTCTGTACCAGTAGTGAACACACGTTCACACCGCAAATTTTATCTAGAAAATTACTCCACCTATCTTGCCAGAAGTGAGCCTATATATCGAGCCTGTTCATACTATAATGCTCTGCAGAGCAACATTGATATAGACTTATTTGTGGGTTCAGTCAAATCTTTTAAGAAGAAAATCTTGTCAGTTGTCTATACTCTATAAACCCATTATGACTGTTTTTTTTTCTTTTATTACTTTTGTTCTGTTTAGTTTTAGTTTTAATTGGCATTTAATGTGATTTGGTTCTTGTGACCGAAATATGACATAAGTTCTTCTTATTGTCCAATTGTTTAATTTTTGATTTATTGAATTTTTTTTTATATACATATTTTAGGTTCTAGTAAGTTTTGTTTATATGTGCATTAATTGTCTTTTTATTGGGATTATTCCTGTTAGACAATAAATAATTGAATTGAATTGAAGATGTAACACTATGGGAGGAAAACCTGAAAAGCCTTTGTGTTCTGTGTTCAAGAAAAATAGAAATGAAGTTTTTCAAAAAGGTAATTCCAAGGGTAATTCCGAGAGTGAAACAGATACAGACACTGAAATTCCCGTTGAAAGTGAATTTGATGAAGAAAGCTTCTCAGATGCTACAGAAAGTCATTTTCATGTTTCAAAAGAAAATAAAGTTTAAAGTAAAATGGAACACTACTATGCAGTTATCTATGACCCATGGTACATTGGACGAGTGCTTGAGATTTTTTCAATTCAATTCAATTCAAAACTGTGCTTTATTGTCCAAGAAGTAGATCTTATTGACAAAGCTAAAAAATACACAATAAGTAATTTTTTTTTTAAATATAGAGTCAATAGACAGAAAAAAGTCACTCATTACTAAAATTAACATACAGAAGTAAAAAAAGAAAAACACTAAAAACAAAATATTCTAAAATTTGTTAAAATCCAACAGTACAGTAGGAAGTCAAACAATAAAAGAGTAAAAGCATAGGTACCCGAAAACTTACTCTAAACAATACTCAAGGCAACAACGCTTCTTAGAAATAGAAATAGAAATATTTATTAGTAACAATACAAGTAATTTGCTTTTACACGTCTAACACAAATAATAAAAATCCAAAACAGGATAGCTAAATAAGAAATATATACTATCAAGATTACAGTCCAATTTTTGTAACTTACTAAATACCAGAAACATGGCAATTTGACATAATTTAATCTAAAATAATATAATAAAAGTGACTCTCAATATTTCAGAAGAACTTTTTGGCTGATCAAACAAGCTTAAAAGACATAAGATCAAGAAACACTAAATACATACCGATCATTAGTATCAAAATACACAATCAACCCATAAGTAGAAATAGAAATAGGTTTATTTATGTTATATGCAAAAAAGCTTCGTCATAGTATTCCTGCAATGTATAGAATGGTCTAGGTAATAACAGGACTTTAATTTTCTTTTTAAACAATTTAACATTTTGAGTGCTTCTGATTTCAACAGGAATATGATTATATATCTTTCTGCTCTCATAAATTAATGACTGCTTAGCCAGAGTTGATCTCGGAATAGGCAAAGGCAAGTCACTGGATCCCCTTGTATTATAAGCGGAGCGAACAATTTGAGGACCAAGCATAAGAGTTTTATGTATCAGA
>MU186175.1:3505-14451 GCA_016904865.1 Pissodes strobi | reverse complement strand
GGTTAATTAGAATACCACACCCTTCTTTATGGTTTTAAGCAATAATAAAAGAATTTGTTTATCCCGACCACTAGCCATAATATAACAACAATTTATCTATATAATCTTAACTCATCTCATAGATGACCAAACACAGAACTTCGTCTTTTTTTCGCCGAAAACAGCGTTTCTCTAACTTTTTTCTTATTATTTTTTTTCTTATTTCGTTGTATAATACTTTTATTAACTTTCGGAACAATTTTTTACGTTTTTTCCCATATTTTCGGACATTTTTGGGTATCCGGGGAGGTGAGCGTGTGGGGGTAATTACCCCGCCCACAGATTACCCCATGACGGAGTTCATCGCTTGTCAGATTTTCGATCCGAGGCTCCGTTGCAGAGATATCGGCAAAAAAACTGTT
Organism: Pissodes strobi; assembly: GCA_016904865.1. Classification (NCBI taxonomy): domain Eukaryota; kingdom Metazoa; phylum Arthropoda; class Insecta; order Coleoptera; family Curculionidae; genus Pissodes; species Pissodes strobi. The sequence goes on along the minus strand of MU186175.1, from coordinate 14,050 downwards.
CTTTCCCCGGAATTAGAGCCCCGATCTCTCTTTTAATATATGGTCAAAAGTAGTCCCCCCCCCCATGAGGCGCACTTATCACAAAAATTTTGACACCGTAGTTCTTCCCGTTCTCCAGAAATGTGTTATTTAATTTTTTTCTTCTCCCCTCTCTCCTGGTCGAACGGGGGGATGTAGGGGTCCAGTTTTCGTCCAAGATCCTCATTTTACCCCGGCTATATGTCCTGAAAATTTCAACCCTCTGGCTATACTGGAACATGCTTAATGGGGCCGGGCGTTTCACTTTGATAACCGTTTCAACTTTGATAAACGATTCACTTTGATAAGCGTTTCTTTTTTCTGACTTTACCCACGCTAAAGAAGTTTCATTTCAAAAACACAGTAAATTTAAACTTAAAATCTCTCCTAAAAATGTTATAGGTAAAATTAATAAATTGTTTTAATTATATTAAGTCAAAATTAAAATATCTTTACTTTCCCGCACTAGTGCGAGAAAATATCTTTTAAAGGTCCGCAGGTTGATATTCGATAGAATAGAAAAAGTTATTCAAAAAATCAACGCGCCACTCTAATTTGGGCCATAAAGAATGTTCGTAACCCTCTGTTTTTGATATACAGGGTGAAATTGGAAATTTTCTATTGTGGCTCTTATTCTCTTATCTTATAACTTATCGGAAAGCTAAAAACCGCTTGCTATAGAGCCTTTTGCTTAGAATCCAGTGGCGTATGATTTTTTTTTCTCGAGGCAACGAATTTTGATATGTGAACAATACTTTTCTTTGATTAAATAGAACACTACCACTACTGTAGTTAATTTTATATTAAAATCCATTACCATGAACTATATCAATTTCTGTAATGCTTATTTCACCTGTCATTTACTGTGAATCAGCCTTTTTCGCTTCGTATGTGATACAAACTGAGTACGCCACTGGATTCTAAGCAAAGCATTCTGTAGTAATTATCGGTTTTCAGCTCTCTGATTAGTTGTAAAACAACCGAAATACAAGGGGTGTCAGAAAATTAAAAATTTCTAATCTGTAACCGAAACAAAAAGGACTATGGACTATTTTGATTCGCTAACCCAGATTAACCCAAACTAACCTAAACTAATCCAAATTAACCCTCTACATTTACCCTGATAGCGAGTGATATTTGTTTTCTGCAATGTTGCGCATTTCAAATAATCGCATAAATGACCAAATATGGTTATGTCTATCATATGAGACGGCTTATAGTTTTTAAGACCCTTAGTAACCGGTCGATTCGATATGTATTTATGACGGAGCCAAATAGTTATTTGAAGTTATAACGTTTAACTTGTCCAAAATTCTAAATACTAGAGGGTGGGGACTTAAACAAACTTGACCACGTGGCAAATTTAATTTTTTTTTCCAAAAAACGGCTTATTTTCCTTCAAAAATTTTGATTGATTTTTAATTGAAATCTTCACGAAATACTGAAATTCCAAAATAGCTGGTTATTTAATTATTAATTGACTAACAGGGGGCGTGCTTCAGACCACTTCAACAATGCGAGATTAATATGATAAAATAAAAATATTTTTATACTTTCAATATTTTGAAATTACTTGCCACAACTTCGATGTTTAAACTAAAATTTCACCTTTAAATCGACCATTATATTGATAGAATCCGCTGCTTGTCGCTTAAAAAATGTCCACATTCACCGATCCTGACCCATTTTTCCGGCTTCAAATCGTTCCAAATGAGATGTCAGCCAAATAAATCTACTTACCACAAACACCATAGGCATCGACATGCTAAAAGTAAAATTTGCCATAAAATCTACTAGAAACTGACTCTAATCACCAAAAAAGTCCACACTTTTTCTTGTTTCAAACCGTTTTCAAAAATATTTCAAGCAATTAAAGGTATAAGTCTACGTATTTTAACCGAAACGTCATGTCAAAGTATCGGAAGACGTATACCTTCAAAACTCCCATAAAGCATCAAAAAGAAAGCTATCTATTCAGATTCGTAAAATTACCAAAACATTGAAATCTTTAAAAAAAAATTGGAATTTTCTGGATGTTAACCTCAATTTTCTCGTATTTCTCAACCTCCTACTGAAAATTATTACGTAACATTTTTATAGCAGAAATCATTAGATTTACGAATCCGAGATTTTAGAACTTAAAGTATCGGATCGATGCATTTTTTTGGCATGTTTTGCTTATATCCCCTCTCTTTAATGTATTTAAATTTAGTTGTTCCAGATTATTCGAATTTTCAGTAATAAAATATTAAGTGGTGGCATGTCGTGTCAAAACTCGAAATGATGAAAAATTTTAATTCGAATAGCTCACCCTACCTATGTTTCAAAAGTATGGTTACAAACTTTGGGACGTGATCCCTGACGTTATTTTAGGATAAAAAGTTCTGATGGACTATGGTCCTTAGTCATTTCGTTATATATGAAGGAAGATACAGAGTGCTGAATTTTTATACTTTTTTATTTTTCCTAAATGCGATAATAGTTTTGTGAAATTTGTGAAATTAAATAAGCATTTAAGGACACTTATTTTCAAAATATAATACTTGTTCAAATTTAAGCAGTGGCGTCAATACGAAATTTTCTTATATTTTTTTCTATGAAAACTTTGATACGCCAATGGCATTTAAAAAAAAATATTTTTTTTCTGGCTCCTTATTTTATTCAGGACAAAAAGGTATTTGTCAGCTGCTTAATTCGAAAGAAAATTAAACAAAGTCAGTGGCTTACATTTTTTTGGTCAATCGTATTTGTTAAATTACCCGCAGGGGCGCCACTGAATAATTTAGTAATACAAAATAGCCCCGCCAAAATCAAACAAAGTCGGCCAAAGGCTTTCTAAGATATCCGAAAAACCGATTTATTTTGAAATAAAAATCATGCTACGGCACTGACATATGATATTATTTTTTTTTAAGTGAAACTTCTTTATCGAGGGTAAAGTCAGAAAAAATGCTCATCAATGTGAAATGCCCCTTTAATTAAGCATGCTCCAGTATAGCTAGAGTGTTAAGATTTTCAGGACATGTAGCCGGGGCAAAATTAAAATGAGGATCCTGGGCGAAAACTGGAACCCCGTACCACCCCCTGTCGACCAGGAGAGGGGGGAGAAGAAAAAAAACTAAGATAATTATTTTCGGGAGAACGGGAAGAGCTACTGGGTCGAATTTTTATGGTAGGAGCGCCTCATGGGGGGGGGCTACCTTTGACCGTATTAGGAAACCGGGGCTCTAATTTAAGGGTGAATTTTGAGGAAAAACCGTTTTTTGTCGATATCTCTGCAACAGAGCCTCGGATCGAAAATCTGACAAGCGGTGACCTTGGTTCACGGGGTCATCAGTGGAGTGGGAATTATACCTCCCCCCCCACCCTGGATAACCAAATTGTTTCAAAACATTGGGAAAAATTTTTTAAAAAAACGAAAAAAAAGTTCGGAGAGCTAATAAAAGTATTATAAAGCGAAATAATAAAAAACATTAATAAAATATAAAAAATATAAAGTAAGAGAAACGTAGTTTTCGGCGGAAAAAAGACGAAGGAGTTCAGCTACGAGGTCGGGGATGGCAAAAATGGGAAAAAAATGCGTTATGAATAAAAAACAAAAAGTTTTGATGAAATGGGAAAAACTTGAAAAAAACGTAAAAAATGTTAATAAAAGTATTATAAAACGAAATATGAAAAAAAAATAAAAAAGCAAAACCAAAAGATTGTTCGGGAAGTTAATAAAAGTATTATAAATCCAAATAAGAAAAAAAAATAAAAAAAGAGCGAAAATTGTTTGGAAAGTTAATAAGCTATTATAAAACGAAATAGAGAAAAAATAAATAAACCAAAAGTTAGAGAAACGCTGTTTTCGGCGAAAAGAAAGTTGCAAAAAAGGCAAAAAAATAAAAAAGAGTGTCGAAACCGGGAGAGCTTTAAAAAAACTCGATTTCCTATATCCCTTTCACTTCAGTTGTGTGCTTATAAAGGTGAGGCACATAATTTTTTTATTTTAAATTAGTTCATTTAGAAGAACAAGGTATTCTTTTTTTAATGCGAAGTAAGAAAAAAAATTAATAAAAAAAGCAAAATCAAAAGATAGTTTGGAAAGTTAATAAAAGTATTATGAAACCAAATAAGAAAAAATAATTATTAAAAGAAAAGAAAAAATTGTTCGGAAAGTTAATAAGAGTATTATAAAACGAAGTAAAGAAAAAACAAATAAAACAAAAAGTTAGAGATACGCGGTTTTCGGCGAAGAAAAGATGCAAAAAAGGAAAAAAAATTAAAAAATTTCGAAATGGAGAACAAAAGTTGAGAAAAAAAGTTTAAAAGAAACTCAATTCCTTATACCTTTTTACTTCAGTTGTGTACTTATAAAAGTGAGGCACATATTTTTTTATTTTAAATTAGTTCATTTAGAAGAACAAAGTATTCTTTTTTTTAATACGAAGTAAGAAAAAAAAATAATAAAAAAAGCAAAGCCAAAAGATTGTTGATAAGATATAGTAGTGATAAAAGTATTATAAAACCAAATAAGGAAAAAAATAATTTAAAAAAAAAGAAAAAATTGTTGGGAAAGTTAATAAGAGTATTATAAAAGGAAATAAAGAAAAATATAAAACAAAAAGTTAGAGAAATGCGATTTTCGGCAAAAAAAAATGCAATAATAAAAAAAAATTTAAAATTCGAAACCGGGGGCAAAGTTGGGAAAAAGAAGCGTAAAAAACTCAATTCCTTAAATCTCTTACTTCAGTTATTGTGTGCTTATAAAGGTGAGGCACATAATTTTTGTATTTTAAATTAGTTCATTTAGAAGAACAAAGTATTCTTTTTTTTAATGCGAAGTAAGAAAAAAAAATTAATGAAAAGCAAAACCAAAAAATTGTTCGGAAAGCTAATAAGAGTATTAAAAACGAAATAAAAATAAAACAACAAGTTAGAGAAACGCAATTTTCGGCGAAAGAAAAAGTTGCAAACAAGGAAAAAAAAATTTAAGAGTGTTGAAACCGGAGGCAAAAGTTGAGAAAAAAAAACTTTAAAAAACTCAATTCCTTATTTCTCTTTCACTTCAGTTGTGTGCGTATAAAGGTGAAGACATAATTTTTTTGTTTTAAATTAGTTCATTTAGATGAACAAAGTATTCTTTTTTTAATGCGAAAAATTGTTTGAAAATACATTCAATACATTATTTAGGACACAAAATCAAAAGATCATCTGAAATAAAAAAAAATCCAAATATTTGTAAGAAATAATAGTAACACCTTAAATAAAAAAGAAAACAGTGACAGAAAAAAGGTTTTTAGTTGGTTGCTGACAATACAAATCTATTGTCCCCTCAATTGTTTCATATCTTGCTTTAATTTCGGGATAAAAAAAATTAAAGCAGTTTATTTAAATTCTGTTCGACTCAAAAATTATAATTTTCGCTTAATCCGTTCTTCGTACCAAAAACAACAAATATATTTTTTGTTCCAAATAAAATAAGGAACCCTAAAAAAAATGTGCCTCACCTTTATAAGCACACAACTGAAGTGAAACTTCTGAAAGAGATATAAGGTTTTGTTTTTTTGATTATTTTCTTTTCATAATTCATTTTATAATATACATTTATTAACTTTCCGAACAATCTTTTGTGTTTTTTATTATTTTTTTTTTTACTTATTTCGTTTTATAATGCTTTTATTAACTTTCAGAAAATTTTTTTCACATTTTTCCCCATTTTTTCAAAAATGTGTGTTTATTTTTCCATAAATCATTTTTTTTCTTCCCATGTTTGCCATCCCCGACCTCGTAGCTGAACTCATTCGCCTTTTTTCGCCGAAAACCGCGTTTCTCTAACTTCTTTCTTTTTTTTTCTTGTTCCGTTTTATAATACTTTCCGAATAATTTTTTGCCTTATTTCAATTTTTTCCCTTTTTTTCGAACATTTTTGAATATTTCAAGGGAGGTGGGGTTATACTTCCCCCCCCCCCCTCCCCCACACTGATGACCCCGTGGCACGGGGTAATCGCTTGTCAGATTTTCGATCGGAGGCTCCGTTGCAGAGATATCGTCAAAAAACGGTTTTTTTTCAAAATCACTCTCTAAATTAGAGCCTTGGTCCCTCCACATAGTCAAAGGTAGCCCCCCATGAGGCGCACCTACCATAAAAATTTCGACTCCGTAGCTCTTCCCGTTCTCTCGAAATTAATTATTATACCGTAGGGGGGGAGGGGTACGGGGTCCAGTTTCCGTCCAGGATCCTCATTTTACCCCGGCTAGATGTCCTGAAGATAATTAACTCTCTAGCTATGCTGGAACATGCTTAATTAAAGGGGCGTTTCACTTTGATAAGCGTTTCACCTTGATACGCATTTTTTCTCACTTTTTCACTTCAAAAATAATTTTTTTAAATGTCAGTGGCGTACCGAAGTTTCCATACAAAAAATAAAACAAAATTTCGTACCGACGCCATTGGTTAAATTTGGGCAAGTGTTACATTTTTAAAATAAGTGTCCTTAAATGCTTATTTTATTTCCCAAATTTAATTAAGAAATATAAACGCATTTAGGAGTTATTTGTTTTTTTTTAAATCTTAAAATTCAACACTCTGTATCTCCATAACGAAACTACTAAGAAACATAGTTTAGGGGAACTTTCTATTCTAAAATAATGTCAGTAATTACCTCCGGAAGTTCGTAACCATACTTTTGAAACACCTTGTATAAGGCATCGAGAAGAGAAATGAAAACCTTAATTTTTGGACCTAGAAATCGATGTTTTTACATTTCGTATGAAAAGTTAATTTTTCCGACATTTTCGAAACAGATATACATTTAAATTATTATTTTTCTACTAGAAGTTCTCCACTGAACAAATTGTTTAATTATTTTAACAGTTATCGTGCATCAAAGTGAAATTTGATAAATCGAAGATTTGACGTAATAACTCACAAAAGAAAAATCTGATCGCCAAAACCCTTTGCCAAGAAACGGGCCAAATCCCAAATTTTCACTCCCAGACGTTGGTTATGGTGATTGAAATCGCTTCGCTCGCTCGATTAGCTGAAGTCGCCACCGACTTTACCCGAATGAGCTTCTCTTATCCGAACGTGACGGTTCAACCTTATTCACTACTCAGAGTTTCACTTGAATGAAGAATTTTGCAGCCAAAAATAGATTTTAATTAATATTCTATTCAAAAAAAAAGGTTAAAAAATAGAAATCAATCTATATGAAAATTTTCATAACGCAACACTTTCGTAATACGTTTTATCGAAAAACTTTCAAATATGAGATGTATCGAATACCACGCGATCAACTCTATTTAGGTATTTTTACATTTAAAGGGAAGCAAATATTATTTGCCCCCGTACTAAAATAAATGTAAGTGCATTTGGTACCAACCAACTTCGGAAATCCTACTAGTGTTAGGGATATTTTTTATCTTTACATATTTGACACATTCTGTCAATCATGTTGTTAACCTAGAAGCGCGTATATCGTAAAAATGACATAAAATCTTTAAAAAAATGGGGAATTCCATGTAGGAGGAAAAAATCATGAGATGGGCTCGTTACCAGCCAAGTCGTACGTATAGCATCCCCTTCGTAAAACGGAGTAAGTTTCTTATTATAACTTGAAAATCGGTTATTATTTTAAGGAACTGTATATGAGTTATTATATTACGAGTTTTGCCATAAAACTCAGCTATGGGAAGAATACATTTCCAAGTAGCATAATCTCGGTACTTGTTATTATACGACGTTTTCCTATTTATTTCATTGTATGTATTTGCATGTATATTTATGCAATTAATCTATTTCAGATGAAGAAACGGCATGTCTCTCAAAGAACATCGATAGATCCTTCGCAACTACGCTCACTACAAATGAAAAAACCGCAACGTTCGAAAGTCTCCCGTCGAAACGGGATCACGAAGCATTTTTCCGAGAATGCATCGAAATATTACTCAAAGAAGCGGTCTTCGAAGGTACGTCCAGACGAAACAAAGTACTCGAGTTCAAACAACCCGAAAAGCTTTTGGAAATATTCGATTTCGCACTACAAAAAGAGCCGAGCACCCATACCGAACTCGTGAAAAAACTCAGGGACGTCGTAAAGTACTCAGTTAAAACCGGACATCCGTACTTCGTTAACCAGCTCTTTTCCAGCGTCGATCCGTACGGATTCGTCGGTCAACTGTTGACGGACGCCTTAAATCCCAGCGCGTATACTTACGAAGTGGCCCCCGTAGTGATTCTAATGGAGGAAACGGTGCTGAAAGAAATGAGGCAAATAGTCGGTTGGGAAAATGGGGAAGGAGATGGAATTTTCTGTCCTGGGGGCTCTATGGCCAATGGGTACGCCATTAGTTGTGCCAGGCACTACTATTTTCCCGAAGTTAAGGTAAGAATCAAGTTTGTTTAGCTTGCGGCTTGCGGTTTATACAATGTCAGTCCAATATTGGAAAATGTGAGGTCACCATCTGAGGGTCATATTCGGTACCTGCGAGATGTTATTAGTAAGAAATAATGCACAACTGCAGTTTTTTTGTATAGAAGTCATTTATAGCAAAAATTACTTTAAACTATACAAAAATTGCATAAAATTCGCTTAAGCTTAGAAAAGCATTTTTATTAAATTTTAACAAAATTATGAAGTATTTGAGTTAGATAATATTTTGCATTTGCTAAAGGTCACCCTAATTGCCCTAATGCATTTTCCTAAGACCTCCTCTTATATAATGTATGTATTGGGCATAGGGTGGCCCATTTATTATGGGATGACTACGGGGTGTACCAAAAAAAGTTGATACAATACTTAAAATTTTAAAATATTATATTTTTATATATACAGGGTGTTCGTAGTTTCGTGGACTAGTATTAACTTCCTTATTTTAAATAGAATAATCTGTATATTAAGGCATTTTTGAATTCCTCGGAAAATCCTAGACATATTTTATATATAATATTTTGTACCTAACTCTAGGCCAGCCTTATACGGTCAATATTACTGAAGCAATATTATTGACGCAATATGTGGTAAAATTGGGTACCTCTCCCATGGTTTAATAATATTGATCAATATATGTTAGTTACGTTCGTGCTTTCAACAAAGATGGATGAAATAACAATAATTGCGCTAGCCGTTGCACTCAAGAAGAAGAAAAAAAGGAGACAAAGGAAAGTGTGGATCAAAAGATGGTAAGAGAATCGGCCGTGTAATGGATATGGCGAACTACTCCAACGGCTCACTACTGTGCCTGATGACTACCGTAATTTTTTGCGAATGGATGAACAACTGTTTCAGCAGCTTTTTCTCTCAATTTTTTTTTTCTATAGAAGTTCTGCTACAAAAACGGGAACACCCTGTATAAATAGACTATTTTAAAACAAAAACAAGAATTTGAAAACCCGTTTTTGTCAAGAGCCACTAAACTGTACATTTACCGAAATTCTTTTTTTTTATTTAATAAGTTTTTAAATTTTTTATATAATTATTTTTTGTTTAAAATACCTCATCATCGTTTGAACATCATAATTAGCTAACATGAAATACAGATTTATTAAATAAATAAAACGATACAATTATACAAAATAAGACCCTTTATTTTTAGACTTCAAAATATAAATAGAATCCGTATCTATACATCTTAAAATAAATTTCCTCTCCTCCACTTTTGCACTAGTTGTACTCGAACATGATACAATAAACGTAAGGTATGATATCGCGCAGGCGACGATTCGTCTGTGACGTCATTGCGAGCTTTCTTTGGCCGGCCTGCATTTACAACATGAACGAACGTGTGCTTTGCATTTGAGATTCCTATGTTTTAGATTTAAATTTTGTTGGCGTTACTGTTCCTTAGACGATGTTTGTTGGTATTTTTAATTAAAAAACGTTTGATTATGAGGTGTGCTGTGGACGGATGTAAGGTGGATAACCAAGACAAAAACTTTGATAGGAATATAAGGTGTTTCACGTTTCCCAAAGACAAGATATGTGTAGTAAATGGGTTCACCTGTGTTTTCGTAAGGATAAATTTAATAAAACTTCTTCACGTATTTGCTCAAAACATTTTGAGGAAGATGACTATGTACAGGGTGGCCCGTTTAAGACGGGCCTATACCTTATCTCGAAGACTACAATGGTTGGAAAAAAAATTAAAAACAAAAGTTGTTCCTAGTAAAACGATCTTTACTTTTTTGTATTTTTTTAATCTTTCCTTTTTTATATACAGGGTGGTCAAAGAAAGTTACACTTTTTTAAATGAAACAACCTATATTTTATTACATTTTTGGATTCTACTTAAAATTCTAATCATATTAAATTTGATGTATGATGTTATACCTCTAGAGTTAGTAGTTTCACAGCTATAAACAGTTGAAAATCGGTACTGTGGCTTCTTTTCACATTGGTAGCAGGAAGACCATTAAAGATGGAGTAAAATTAATTCCACATTCCTATCTTAACTTTCCAACAGCTATCTGATGGTGCTAACTGATGGTACCTACAAAGGTACCAGATTTGGTACCCATGGTACCACTTGCCAATGGTACCTACC
>MU186174.1:50872-95902 GCA_016904865.1 Pissodes strobi | reverse complement strand
GACATTATTCATGAAATATGTCTAGACTTTTTCGCACAATCCAAATATGTAATAATATACAGGGTGTTTCATTTAAAAAAATTAAGGTTATGCGGTTTTTTGACATTTGACAGGCATTTTTTTCTTTTGACATTTCTAAAAGATAATATATTAAAAACCAACAACGGTAATGACATGTTAAAGCACAGGAGCAGAACAATTCACCAAAATAAACCATACACTGTGTCTTTTGACTATCTATCCCCGTTCTCGAGCAATAAGCTTTCGGATCTCCTCTAAAAAACTTCGCAAAACCCGACTTTAATTTATGACTTGTTTTTCTCTTTTTCTTTCTGCATATGGGGAGGCCCAAAACCAAATGTATAAGGTCTAATGAAATAATATTTTAAATAAGCGGGTGACCTCAAAACATTGAACTTCTTCAAATTAAATGATGATGATGGTGGACTTAATTGTAATAGCAGAGATACCAAGAAAAAAGGAAAACATGGAACTTTTCCAGATTGAATCGTTTTTTTTTCTCTAAGAAAAACGGAATTTTTTCTATTTTTTTTTTCGGATTTCAAGCAAAACTGAATTTTTAAAACACCAGTTTTCACAAATCATAGTTGCCTACAGTTGCTGCTTTCTCATCGTATTTTAGATTGATAATAGGTCTTGGATATTGGTCCTTGTTCAAAACGAAGCCTGGATCTCCAAACCGTCACCGAAATCCTCATCCAGAATGTATAGTAGATAAGATGTAGAGGGGGCAAAGTAAATTTAAAATCATTGCGAGACAAAATTTAAGATAGAAATTGATCATTTATGAACTAGAAGGACTAAAAATCCTAAAGATTTGTGCAGGCAAGTTCAACACTTCTTATGTAGGAAACTAAGAAAAGTACGGAAATAGTTTAATTATCTTAATTTTAATCTTTAATTTATTCTTTATTGCTCACATTTTAACCTTTCCAGAAGAAACTTCGAAGTGTTAACAGGAAAACAACCCTAAAAACGACTCACAATTAGTCATTTTGGGGCAATTAACCTTACCTTATTTTATAATTACCACTTCTCAGTGAAAGGTAATTGCGGACATATACCGTCATAACTTGGTTTTGGATAATGACGCACTAGTACTCTGATATAATTTATTTATTTATTTATTTGCTTATTTTCTAGCTTGGACAGAGAAAAGCAAAAGCAGTACGAGATCCCAGTTATGGCAACCGATGGCGGAGGTTTGAGCGACTTTTTAACGGTCAGAGTCAGGGTAACCGACGAAAACGACAACGCTCCTCGCTTCCTGCTGAAGGAATACAAGATCAGCATCCCCTCAAATCTGACGACTGGAATAACATTTTCGAAGGTGTGTTGATGCTATTATTTTGAGAATTTAATGAAATTGTCCAATAACATTTGAACTTTGCTTTAAAACTCATTTTCCTATCCTATAACTGTTCAAATATTTTTTTTGTTATTTAATTGTATTTATGTAATAATTTGTAGATTAAAGCAACTGACGCAGACGAAGGTATGGCAGCTCAGCTGGGATTTTCGATCTACGAAAGGAAGTCTTCGGAGGTCGCGAGCATTTTCGGAATCAATCCTTCTACCGGAGAACTGTTCTTAATTCGGAACGTGTTTGCTTTTGGTAAGCATTTTCACTACCTGTATATCTTTAGAAGTCACTTGCATGACTTGTGCCTGCCTATTCAATATAACAACTGCATAGCAAATTTTAAATACATAATTACTTCGACTGAACAGACGTTATAGCTCTTGTAAAGCAAGTATATTCAGTTTAGTTTTATTTTGTATATCGGCTGGCCATTGGTCATGCTAATTGAGAGATTTCCAGTTAATGTTGGAAAGATTCTCATAGTTGATGAGCATGCGATTAAGTTGCTAAGTGACTAAGAAGTCTAATATCAAGAAGTCAGCCACAAGGTTATTCTCAAGACGATGCCTTGGTATATAAACAAACCTTCGAACTTACAAATGCGCACAAGAGAAATTAAAACACTGCTTCGGGGATAAACAGTTGCAGATGCTGGAAATATGTTAATATTACTGCAAAATCGTTTTCATCAAAAATGACTTATAAGAAGTACCTGATTGATTAAGACTGTGAGAAAGCTGGACAGCAAAGAAGAAAAGCAGTAGATTATATGAAAATCTCGACGGCAAGTGTGCAACAAAGACGAAATTTTCTGATTTGTTGTAATTGGGAAACCTACGTAGTACGTATTATGGTGATGTAAATGAGTTAACAGATAGACCTGCTAAACTGGCCGCAGAACAAGAGGCAGAAACTGGTGTTTATATAAAGTAACAAATTGCTAGGAACTAGGGGTACTTAAATTGATTAAAAATTTATTAGCGAACTTCTGCAATATATAAAGAACCAAATAATGAAATTGTGTTATTTATATAGTTATCCATACATAAATCTTACATGAACACAGTTCAGATTTGTATTTACTTTTATATACTAAACATTTCCCCGAACGAAAAATATATTACACTAATTTAAACTTCGATGTATTTTTTGGAGGTTACCCTAAAGTAAAATCTGAAATACTTAGCCTTCATTACTGTTTTATTTATCTATATTTTGACTTTATTTTCATTTATTTTTATTTTACTATATAATGGTATCGTTTCCATCGGATGGTTTATATTTATTGATATTCTTATTCTTTTTAGTGGGAGAGGTGTTCCAGTTTTTTGTACGTGCAACTGATAAAGGCAAACCGGAGAAACACAGTGACGTACCGGTGAACATTCTCATTATGGGTCCGACCGACTACCCGCCCACGTTCGAAAGGAAGGACAGCAAATTCTTTTTATCCGAAAATTCGCCGACCGGAACAGTAATAACAAAGCTTAAGACATTGTCGAATATGTCCGTGAACTATGAAATAGGTTAGTTACCATCTTTAAATTTATAATCCCGAACGTAGAAAGTATCAAATATAGAGGAAACAAAATTTTCAAGGAAGTTAATCTTCTGAATGCATGAAATAATAATTCAATCGGGAATTTAAATTAATTTTTAAATATATCTATTCAGCCTAAATCCCAAATGTATTAACTTTTCACTATTTTTTCCATATCTCGCTTATGGTACGTTTGTATTAAAAAAGTATAAATACTATTTTAAAAGAGAATATTGATATGAGCGTAGTTTTTGAGATATAAAGTACGATTAATTTAATTATTTTAAAGGAAAATGTATTAAGGCGAACCTGTCGAAATTAACGAGATAAAGGCTTTTTGTCTACGCATGAAGCACGAAGCTCAATTGTATCTGCATTTAAGCGACAAAGTGTCTATAACTAAATATATCAATAAATAATTTAAAGCATATTTTAGTCAAAACTAGATGAAAACATTTTGTCTATATTTTTTTTGTAAGGAAGGCTTTAATTTTTCTCCAAGAAAACGTCAATCAGATAAACTTAATATTAATTTGAAGCATGTCCAGACATTTAAAAATAGATATATATTTAAGCAAACCTACTCGAATTTATAAAAAATTCAATTATTTTCTATTTTTTTTAGTTGACACAGATTCTTGGATTTCTTGTTCACAATTTTATTTTATCTCTTTTTTTAGATGCATATTAATTTTACTTAAACAACTCTGAAAATCAATCATTTTAATTAGCATTATTAATTATGTTGACGCGTTCTCCTCTAGATCTTTTTTAGCATGAGAAAAGTAGATATACTATAGGAGTTCTGGCGCACCAATCCTATGTAAAACGCCCATAAGGGAAAAAGTGAGCATTTCAAGGTCATTTGGCTGACTGAGGATAATAGGAGCCTTTGGATCACGTAAACGATCTCAGGCGCATGTGCATTAGGTGACAGATATCCGCTGATTGACAGATGACAAATGAACGGTCTTTACTGCCTAACGGTTATATTTTCGATATGAGACCACCAACACCAGATATTTTTAAGAATAATAATAAAATCCATAGTTTAAATTATTTAATATATTACATTTTATAGCACATATATAACTTATCCCCTCTGGTTTCCACCCAACTCAGCAAATTAATGCTAAGAAGTATTTTTGTGATGGATGCCTACACTTTTTTATACTGAGCACAACCTAACTGTGCATTATGATGAGTGCAAGGAAATCAAACGGTTGTAAAATTAGACTACCCAAATAAGATCAAAAATACCTAGCATTTAAAAATTAGAAAAAAAGGAAAGAGTGTCTTTTGTGATTTATGCTGACCGGGAGAGTCTTCTTACTATCGTAGAAGATAAAAACAAGTATCAGAAACATGGCCCATATAGCGTCGGGTATTACTTCAAATGTAGCTATGATAACACTCTATCATTCTACAAATCATATACAGGACTGGACTGTATTGAATGGTTTTCTTCACAACTCAAACAACTAGCCCAAGATTTGGAAATAGTATTCTTATGCCCTTTACAAATTTATGCTCTATCTGAGATGGAGAACATACACTTCAATTTAGCTGCAACATGCCATGTATGCGAAAAATCGTTTACTGAAGAATAGAAAAAAGTTCGAGATCACTGTCATTTAACAGGCAAATTTATAGGTGCAGCACATGAAGCATGTAATCTTAACTTCCGAGACAGCCATGTGGTACCTGTAGTATTCCATAATTTGAGCGGTTACGATGCGCATTTCTTAGTCAAGAGCATAGTCAATGATATACAGAGACGAGTAGAACTGCTTCGAATTAATAAGGAAAAATATATATCATTCACCCAACATGTATCCGAAAACTTGGTTAAATTCAGATTTATAGGTAGCTTTCGTTTTATGGCAGAAGGACTTGGGGATTTAGGGGACGATTTGAACCACTATCCAAACCTCAAAACAGAATTTTTACGTTTAGCTGAGGAACCATTTCAATTGCTAACTCGCAAAGGATTATTTCGATATGATTTTATGAATTCAATGGATAAATTAAGCTTTCCCCAGCTACCACCAAAAGAAAGTTTTTATAACAGGCTAGAGGATACACATACTTATCGCAATCATTATCTGCATGCCCAGAATGTTTGGAAATCTTTCAATATTCAAAACTTAAGTGAATATTCAGAGTTGTATCTAAAAACTGACATACTTTTGGCGGATGTCTTCGAAACTTTCAGATCAAGCTGTATGAAAACACACAAACTCGATCCTGTCCACTACTACACCCTACCTGGTTATACATGGGACTGCATGCTAAAACATACAGGTATACAGCTAGAACTTCTAACTGATATTGATATGGTGATGTTCGTTGAAAAGGGTATAAGAGGAGGTCTTAGCCAATGTTCAAAGAGAAGAGCTATGGCAAACAACAAAGATATACCCAGTTACGACTCCAGCAAATTCGACACATATATAATGTATTTTGACATCAATATCCAATACCGATGGGCCATGTCACAACCTCTTCCATACACAGATTTTAAATGGGTTGACACAAACATTGATATTTGCGAAATTCCCGATGATTCCAACACAGCATATTTCCTAGAAGTGGACTTAGAATACTCCGAATATCTGCACGATCTTCATAAAGAACACGATAAAAAGCAATAAAAACTAATGGCTACGCTGTACCAAAAAGAAAAATACGTTATTCACTTCAGAACTCTCAAACAGACTCTGAATAATGGGCTAGTATTGAGAAAAATCCATAGGGTTAGAATTTTTAAACAGTCTTCATGGTTAAAAGCGTACATAGACTTTAACAGGGCTTTGCGAACTGTTGCAACCAACGCATTTGAAAAATAGTTGTACAAGTTACTAAATAATGCTGTCTTCAGAAAGACAATGGAAAATTTACGTAAATACTCAATAGTAAAATTCGTAAATAAGTGGTCTGACAGATATGGAGCAGAGGTGTTTATATCAAAGCCAGAATTTAAGTCAGCAACTATTTTTGAAGAAGATTTTGCTATTATCGAACTTAACAAATCAAAAGTATATTTCAACAAACCCATATATGTAGGCATGAGTACCCTAGATCTAGCCAAAACAACCCTTTACGATTTTCATTATGGCTATATGGTCCCCAAGCTTGGCGAAAATATCACAGTATTATACACAGATACTGATTCCCTAAATATGAAATCATAAACACAGATATTTCTGAGCTAATAAGACGGGATTGTAAAAATATTTAGACACCAGCTATTATCCTTCCAAAAATAGATATAAAATACCCCAAGTAAACAAAAAAATGCTTGAAATGATGAAAGATGAAAATGAAGGACGAATCATAACTGACTTTGTAGGTTTAAGATCAAAAATGTATGTAACGAAAATTCTAAGAACTGAAAAAGACAATGAAAAGAAGAAATTAGAATTGAAAAAGAATGGACATACCAAAGATGAGATGATCGAGATTACGAAAAACGGGGCAATTACAAAAAAGGCAAAGGGAGTTAAGAAGGAAGTAATTAAAAAAAAAATTACCTTTGACGACTATGTCCAATGTCTAGAAGAAAATATGACTAAGACAGTTAATCAAAATTTAATTAAATCAGAGAAACATACTGTCTACTCGGTAGAACAACCCAAATTTGGTTTAGATCCTCAGGATACTAAACGTAACATTCTAATCGGTAGTTACAATACTCACCCATGGGAATGTTATTCTTGAATTTTATGCATATTTAGATTTAATTTTACAGTGTTAACTTATATTATCGCATTTATGATATTTTAATGTGTTTAGGTTTAATGTATTTATTCAATTTAATGTATGTTTAAAAAACTGATCCGAAACTACTACCTCTGATGCGTGGAAAAAGAAGAATACTACAAGTAAAACATGTATTATGAAATGTAATATATTAAATAATTTAAATTATGGATTTTATTATTATTCTTAAAAATATCTGGTGTTGGCTATCTCATATCGATAACAATATCGTTCGTCATTTGTCACCTGTCAATCAGCGGATATCTGTCACCTAATGCACATGCGCCTGTGATCGTTTACGTGATCCAAGTGCTCCTACTGCCCTCGGTCAGTCAAATGATCTTAACACTTTTCTTTTATGGGCGTTTAACATAATATTGGTGCGCCAGAACTCCTATAGTATATCTACTGAGAAAGATAGAAATGTTTGGTAATAAAGGTTGGCAGCACTGTTAGAACATCCACTGAGACTAGCAAATTACCTTACCTTGTTTGTATTAAATGTTTACCTTTAACTCCACCTTCATCTTAAATGGATAGGAGAGCATATTGTCCTTGCCTATGATTAAATTGTAGTCATCGTTAAATAATAATTATAAAAATACTCTGTATTAATAACTATTTACCTAACGACTGTGGAAAATTAATTTTCCTGCACGAGGCCGCCGGTGAAGTAACCGAGTGCGGAAAAACATTTTCCAAAAGTGTTAGGTACAATAGTTTTTCTACAGACGTGCGGGAATAAGTACATAAATCGTAGTATTAAATTATTAGTTTTTATTACACTATAACAAACAAACTTTTATATATTTACAATTTCATACGCAAAACTTGGAAAATTCAAGGGCGAAGGCGGAAACGAATTTTCCTCGGAATTTTCTTCTTTAGAACATAGAATTTGGTTGGCTACGCGTTTTTTGTCCCCATGGATTCGTCCACATATGATTCTGCAACTTTTGTCGATTGCCCCCGAGACGTTTCAAATTAGTAATATCCACTCCAGCGTCGGCCAACAGAGTAGCCGAAGAGCGTCTATAATAACAGTGTCCAGTAAAGGTCTCTGGATTTGGAAGTATCAAAATAGCAGCCACGTCCGATGGCATCTTACCAAACTTATTAATGGCAACAGCTTGAGTAGTACATTTACCTTTTTGGATATTGACAAAGAACCTGGGACGCAGAGTCATGCACTTCCTGATTAAATTAAAAGATTTTTTTCTCCAGTTTGAACAAAGCTTCTACTCTGGTGAGTCTTGCTATCTGGTATTTTCACCAGAAACAAATCTTCTTCTTCGACTACGTTTTCACACAACAGATAAGTCAATTCTTCACGCCTACAGGCTCTGCGACTTTGATTAGTAAATAAGTATCGTCAGGCGCAATGCTTAAAAAATTTTCAACATATTTAGTGTAAGAAAATAGCCTCTTTAGAAGAAAAAATTTATATAGTTTTGAAACTTTGGTTGTGAACTCCTAGGTAGGAACCCAAATACAAATCCGAAGAGTTCCCGCTTCGTCCCCTTTTGTTCAAAAGCCCACCCCCAAATGTGACCTCACGACGTTTTTCGGCATTTTTCTCGTAAACCGTAAGTTCGACGATAAAATGTTATAGGACTTATTATATTCTCCATAAAATTCTTCATAAAATTTATCATATAATATTTTTGCGTATCTCCCACCCAACGCTCATAAATGACCTTGGAAAATAAACATTTTTCTAAGCGCGAAGACAAAAATGAGCTCAGCGCCGCGCTGTTATTGGCGGCGATTATCTCGAAAAATATTAGTGTGAGCAAAAAAAGGTATAGAATCAAAATTGAAGAGCAGGTCTTTCTCTACAAGGCCCACATTGAATAAAATATTTGCGAGAAGGTGTTAGTGGTCAAATGATAATTTTTTACCTGTGAATTTTGTACTTTGTGCACGTTTCCGCACCACCCTTATTGAGGTAGAGCTCTCGGCGCGTTTTTTTTTAAAGTGGTTTCCCCTATAGGCCTATTCCACTAATAGAATATAACTATATAACCATCTGCCTCTGCAAGGTCGTCCTCCACGACTGAATTTAAACAACTCTGCGCATGACAATTCGAGCACATTGTTGAGCAGCCCAAGCCAAATTTCACACAGCTGCATCTCTTTCCACATCCCTTTTTACAGCCGCAGGAGCTGAAGAATTGAGTCGTAAGCACTGGCATCACAATTTTGTTAATTTTTCTTCAGCCCCATTCAGTTGTATTTAAAGTTCTTCCTCGCCACGAATGAATCTGATGAAAAACGCGACAGTAATTTTCTGCTAATGCAGCATATGTAGGCGGTAGTCTAGACAAAATGACTGCGTGACTCGATTTGCCAACGAACTTATTAAATGAAATGAACCGATAGTTATTTAAAGATTTCTCATTTCGGGGTGCCTTATATAAGGGAAGCGTAAATTTCTCCCCAGCTCTTGCAATGTCATCTTTTGCCGATGAAGGATTATTGAATATGGCGACCACTTCTTTAAAATCGTTTCTTGTATTTATTAAGTTTATGTAGTCTGTGATTTTCCTTTGCCAAAAAAGGCAGAAGTGGTGTCGCAGTCACTAAACGCATGGGCAAATAAAACATTATCTTTGCAATCCTTTATAACGTACGAATTTTGTAAGTCGTGGGAACTATACGCTCTTTCCTTAATATTTCCTTAAGCATCTCTCAAAAAACAAATATCTTTGTCCGGCGGAGAAAGAGTGATAAGGAGTGTAAGCAAATCGATATACTGCCCAACAAAAACGGGGTTTTCATAATTGTTGGCTGCATTAGTCAACATCATTGGTAGCAGCGAGAGTGGAAATACCTGCTGATTCTAATGTGTTGATCAGTTGACCATTAAAACGCTCTTTATTGGCAAGATTACTCAACAAATTCTTTTGCGAAGCACATAATGATACCAAATTCTCAGAGATTATGAAGGGCGAGTGCTGCCTCGAAAAGCGTCCCACCGGGGGGGAGGGAGAACTCTTCGGATCTATATTTGGATTCCTACTGGGAGTTCACAACCAAAATTTCAAAACTTTATAAATTTTTTCTTCTATACGTGGTTTTTACGGCTAATTTGCTTACATTATCTGTTCGTAGTTTAAAACTTTAGACTTTTTTGTTCTAAAACCTACCATTTTCTTTTTTAAAAAAGCAATCAATTTAAAATGCCTGCTAATATCAACGTTTTTCTTAATTTCTAGCATAGATTTCACTATTGAGTACTTGGATCACATTGTAGAAGGGTGAAAATTCTTTGAAATGTCTTGAAAGTAAACTAAAAGCACCTCTTCTTTACTACTGTTGCTTATTTTCTTGTCGGCGAACGTACCTGCCTTTGGATTTTTCTGGAAGCAAATCCATATCTACTTTGCCTGCTGCGCTCATGCTCATAATACATTCTGGAACCTTGTCTTCCGTGGCCAGATTGTCAAATTCACTTAAATTCATTCTAATAATGCAAAATTACGGAAAATACGCACATATAAAATATTTTACACGGTACAGCTTTTAAAATATTGCAGGTTGTCATATCTCGTTTCGCAATTATGTAAGCATTTTCAAAGTTTAAGGATGCTTCAAATATGATTTTTGACTGTGTATTTTTAGTGTCAGATTCAGATGAAAACCCTCAATTCGTCATAGACTCGCAAGGTCAAGTCGCACTGGCACGACCTTTGAACTTCGAGAGACATCCGACGCATCTGATTGGCGTACTGGCATTAACAGACAGCAGTCCACCGTTGTCAGCTCTTGCCGAGATAGTACTCCAAGTCCAGGACGAGAACGATCACGCGCCCCAGTTCGAGAGCAGTACTTATATGCTGACTCTTGGAGAGAACGTTCAAGAGGGGGCTTCTATAATGAAAGGTAAAACAGGATTTTATCAAAATTGAGGTATATCTTCAAGCTTCGCTTGTAATATAGACATCGCTTTACCATGGGTCTAATTTCGACTGTAGAAGAATAGTGTTTATAGCTCGATCAGTTCATCCTGGGAGTAGGAAGCACCTGAATATTGCTATCTCTTTTTTGCACGTTATAGCATTCATCTGATGTGTTCTATGGAACCTACTTCAAAAAGAGATTGGTGTCATTCTGTGACATCCATGCTCCATTTGGAATAACTACTAATTATCAATATCAATCAGAGTTTGCTTCTATGTTTATCTGTAGACATTGCCAAAAAAAATTAAAACATATATACTTTTTGCAGTTATAGCTCATGATGAGGATCAAGGCAGCAACGGTGAGGTGCGCTACAGTTTCACCCCGGAAAATACGGAAATAGTTAACTATTTTGCCATAGATACACACACGGGATGGATTAGCACCTTAGTTAAATTAGATAAAGAGACAAAGTCTGAGTACAAATTCTACGTCACTGCCACTGACAACGGAACGCCAAAGCATTCGGCTAGAACTACCGTAAGTGCATTTTAAGTATTCCGGTTAATTAATTATAGTAATAGCTACTTAATAGTCAATAAGCAAGCTGTTGCGCTTTATTGCGATATATAATAATAATAAACATTGTTTCAGGTCATCATAAAATTGAAAGACTACAATGACAGTCCCACTGTTTTCAATGAACCGTTCTATCAGTCCGCTGTCAATGAAGACGCGTTGCCCGGCACCGTTTTATTAACTCTGACTACAACTGATTCTGACGTCGATTTGACGACGCCTATCGAATTCTATATTACTTCAGGTAAAAGAATATTCCTAATCAGAATACGGGTCATAAGCTTCAATATTACATCCAATCAATCGCATTATTGAAGTTAAAGGATTGAGAACGAAGCTATAGTGGGTATCTATTTTGTCCACATGAGCATGCCAAGTCAGCTATTCCATTTTTAGGTTATGTCAGCTGTCATGACCCTAGCTTTAGGCTTTGGAATATGTAATCTGATAAGTTTGATATTTGACATATGATGTGATGCTAGCCAAGGGCCAGCACCTGATCTAGTTAAATTTGATTCGACAATTGCTTTAAAAATTATTTTTAATTGTTCCAAAATTAAACTAAATCTCGAATTAAATCAAGGGAGAACGTTCAATTGAAATATTAATTTTATTTTATTAAACAAGAATTAAAAACTAATTGAAGTATAACTTTCAAGGAGTAATTGCCAGAATCACGTAAAAGGGTTAATCATTTTCCTAATAAAAATGTACGACAAAAGCACCTAACGTCAGTTTGTTTAAAATAAAATCACTTACCATTGGAATATATTTGAAATAAGCATGGTGTTTAACTTCACACGATTCGTGATCCGATTTTAAACGCGGATGACTTATACATTAGATTTTTATTCGACTACATCACGCAACTAGAGAAAACTAACTTCGAAAAATATCAAACACCAGATGCTCGCTTCAAAAACCAGGTTCCCCCAAACTTTGTTCTAAAAAGAAAACCATTGGCCAGGGGGCGTTTCTAATAAGAAAAATTTCCAGAACAAAGCCAATTAAAACAAAAAGCGAAAAGTCGTGACCTCAAAATTTTAATTCCGGATTGGAGTTTAAAAACTATGTGTGAGCTAATTTCAATGACGAAATTAAGTTTGGAATGTAAAATTTTGAACACTCAGCGGGATTGGAATTTACGAAACAAGTTAAAACTCGAATAGCCGTTTTCGACGAAAATTTTAAGCGCTTTGCGTCATACCACACTGCGCTTGTTTTTATTGCAGCAAGTGTGTAGATTCCAGATTTTTCTAGGAACCAATAAGTCAAAAAGTTGCTATAAAAGCGAAAATTATCGGGGCAAAAGGTAGTCTTAACTGAATCTTCACTTGTAGCACGTCGTAATGTCCGAATGGGACTCGGGAAAATTTTAATATAAATTTAATTTTTCAAGTCTGTTATTATGGTCACAGTATTGACCAAACCGAAAATAGTGTCTCACAGTTTTAGAGACTCGTAAAAGTAACTAAGTAATTAACCAAATTCATGTCATCGTCTCGAAAAAATGACGTAAAGAAACGCTGTTTGAAATTAGTCACTCATCGAAGAAGAAGGTGGTCAATAGAAGCGATTCAGGCTACAAAAGCAGGTTCCGGTGTAACGTTAAGTTCTAGACAGTAATTATTTGGTAACATTGTCTTGTTGTATGTACTCGAGAATTTAATGATTATCCTATTAAACCATTTTCTGTATTTTATTTAGTAGAAATTGTAGAATTTGTTTTACCATAAGCCACGAATGAATTTAGCTTCATGAGGTGTCTGATACAAAGTAATTCACTGCGGATAAGAATTAATGCTAATTGATTTTTTTTATTAATCCGTAATTGCTTGACTGGCTAGCTTTTAATTATCATGCTCTCAGATAAGCTCTAAGCCTTTAGGAAAGTTGATACAAAGTAAAATCACAGCGGTTAAGTGGTAATACCAACCTAAGACTATTTATTTTATTTAATATACCAACAGTAGTTGAAGAAAAGGCAAAATACAGTAAGTAAGTGAATAGGGTAAATCGGCGTTCAATACAATGGCATCTGTAAATTTTCAGCCAGGAGAGCTTATATTATTGTCTGTCGAACAGTTGCTAAATCAAACTACTATCTGCCAAGCAGTTTGACATCCGTCAACAACAATAACCACAAATTTACCCTCAATTACCTGCATAAGGACCAGTTTAAAAGCGATTTAGAGCCAGTTTAAAGCTGTTCAACAGCAGTTCAAAGTGGTTTCAGGAGGGACAATACCGGTCAGAAACTGATTCAAAACCGGTTCAATCCGGTTCTGCTTTAAACCACTTTTCAATCAGTCTTTATATGGTTAAATGAGGATATCTGTTGGTGTTACCATTTCTTCTTGCTGTTGACAGTGTTCAAATGTTTGACGAATTGTAGCTTGGGTGAGCAATATTTTAACACAAAATAATAAAGCTCACTTGGCTGAAAATTGACATATGTCATATGTTAACTGTCAAACTTGCCAAATAACACATCACTTAATCAAAAAATAATATAGCTCACCTCTAGCTAAACCAGTAGGAGCTCGAATCATGACGGATGACATAACCTAATAATGGAATAGCCGATTTGACCAAAAATTGACAAATGATGCGTGTCAAATGCCAAATATGACAGATGCCCCCAAGTGGGCGAAAAATGGGTGGGGCTTATTTCGCTGCCCACGCTTATTTAATACCAAACTTTACAGTAGGCAATGTTTTTAGGTGACCCAAGTTCCCAATTCCAAATAAGGCAAACAGGAGAATTATACGTTGCCAAAGGGCTCGATAGGGAAAAAGTGAGCAGCTACAATTTGGATATTTTAGTCACTGATGGCTTATTCACAGACACAACCAAGGTTGCGGTCACTATATTAGATGCTAATGGTAAGTTACCAGGGTTGGGGTACCACATTCATTCGTAAAATTATAATATATTCATGCTTTTAGATAATCCACCATATTGCTTGAAATACCGCTATCGGCAAATACTGTCAGAGGGCATCCTGCCAGGATCGTTTGTGCTTTCAGTATTGGCCAGCGATATTGATGGACCTGAACATTCGAAACTTAAATATGTCCTCTCAGGTAAAACGGTTTTCTTATGGTTTTGAATTTAATCCTAATAATTCTAAATCAATATACCTATTTATTATTCGGATACCCGTTTGACAGTTGTTTTTCCTAATTTTAGGCGACGGCTCAGAAAATTTCCTCCTGGACAAGGATACCGGAGACTTAAAAACGGTCATGCACTTAGATCGGGAAAATCAATCGAAATACCTATTAACAGCCCACGTGCACGACAAAGAACACACCCTCTGGGAGTGTTCTTCGCAGATTGAGTTGATAGTTTCTGATTTGAACGATAATCGACCGGTATGTTTTAGAATATATAATTCGAATTTTTGGTCTTGAATGATTTATGTCATTAAATCAACTTAATTTAGCCGTATCGATTCATCGCTTTAGATCGCGTCAGATCAATCCAACTGAACTGATCCTGTTCGATCGTAAAAATAGAACTGATTCCTTCTCTACCTAAAAAGTGATCTGGACCACCCGCGAGCGAAACAAAAGTGAATCGGTTCAGTAGAATTTCAAGGAAGTGTCATAATATCAATATGTCAATTTGCACCTGCATTATTATTGAAATATTTTCTTATAAAATGCGACTTATTTTTAGATGTTTAGCCTTCCATACTACACAGTAGCTCTCCCCGAAGACGCCGAAATAGGTACTCTGGCCACGAAGATCCACGCCACGGACGCCGACATAGGCATAAACAGGAAAATCAAATATTCGTTCATCGACTCGTTCAACGATCACTTCGTAATGGCTTCGGATAGCGGAATCGTTACTCTGGCAAAACCTCTGGACCGCGAGATTAGAGCCATGTACAATTTGACGGTTCAAGCGGTGGATCAGGGGACGCCACAACTGTCTAGCAACGCCACTTTGATAGTGAATGTTCAGGATATTAACGACAATCCACCGGAATTTGCCAATAAGTACTATTTTGCTACGGTGCCTGAAATAGACGCGATCGGTAAGTGAATTGCTTTATGGCCATTGGCCGATGAAAGAGTTTAAGTAATATTTGCGGGAAAGCTAAAGGGGATCCGAAGACATAAATCTGCCAGACCATCTGTAGAAGATCTGGAAGTTGTTCCAGGGCAGAACCTTTGGTTTCTCTCCCTGCGACACCGCCGCACGAAAAACCTCTTAAGAGCAAAATTATTTAAGATGAGCCGCACCTGGCATCGACCCCCTCCGATTTGGCTGACATTTTGTGGGCATGTTACCCACCTAGAGGGTAGACAAAAGCCAAAATATTAGGTCCCGCAAAAATTTATTGGCTAAACTGTAGCCATTTTTAATTTTTTGTTCACATTTTTTACTTGAATTTGGGTATTTTCAATTACTCGATGTTTTTTGTACTGGCTGCAAATTGATTACCTAGTGTAAAATTGACCAAGGAACAAGAAATGGTCACAGATTTGACCTACGACAAATATCTCCAAAAATATTGGCCAATCACTCTCAGAATTGACCAAAAAAGTCCCAAATCTTGGGGAAATGTTCAAAAAATCTTTTCTTTGACTATACAAGGCGGTCATCTTATAGAGAAAGAACCACCGAATCCAATGAACCCAGATTTTTAGGAGGAACTGTTTAGAAATTGTGCGGCTACAAAGTTGAAGCTTTTTGTTTTCTTTAACAAATCTGAATTTTAGATCTCGTGGGACAATGTCTGACCTATAGGCCTATATTGCGATGTACCTGGCCTTCTTGGCGCGCTTGGTGCCGGCATCGGGAGGCGACAGAAAGTGACAAACTTGCGCTATGCTGCAGCGCAGCGCCCTTAACCGGAGCGTCAGTGTGATAGCCAAGGGTTATGCGATGTCATTTTCTGCTGCCATGAACATATTTTTAAATGAATTTTAAAATATAAAGAGAAACTCTGTACAGGGTGGCTCGAATTCGTGTGTATGTATGGGGAACTCGAAAACCGTAAGAGATACAGTGTCGGTCAAATTAAGGCAAAAGTGCGCATTTAGGTGCCTAGCAATATGCAGTTTAGCTGATTTAGTTTAACTTTGTTTCAACAATTTGTTTAAAAAAATATATATTTTTAATTGTTTCAAAATTAAATTAGGATTGAGCCAGCTCACCAATAAATAAAATAAATTAAATTTCGAAGTAGATTCAAATAAAATAATTATTTTATTTTGTTAAACAAAATTTAAATTGAAATCCAACTTTCAAGAAGTAATGCCAGAATCGCGTCAAATGTTAATCATTTTTCCCTAAGAAAAGTGTACGATAAAAGCACCTATCATAAGCCTTATTAAAATAACAACTTACGATTGGAATATATTCCAAAATAAGGACATGGTGTTTAACTTCACAATATCCGAGATCCGATCTAAATCGCGGTTGATTTATACTTTTAGTTTTTTTTGTACGGCAGTATAACGCGAAACTAGATGAACTAACTAGAAAGAATATCATCCGCTGTCGAACGTTCCCACGCAGGTCCCCCCCAAACTTTGTTCTAAAGAGAAAACCATTGGCCAGGGGGCGTTTCTATTAAAAAGATTCCCAGAAGAAAGCAAATTGAAACGAAATGCGAAAATCGTGTTCTCCAATTTTAATTACCTTAATTTGGTCTAGATCGGAATTTAAAAAGCATGTAGGAGCTAATTTTAATAGGGTAATTAAGTTTGGATTTTAAAAAGCATTTTAATATTGTATTTGTACACGTGAGTGGGTCCAAATAGGACCCTCCACTGCGACCCTTGGTCTATTGTGGCTCACATCTGTGTTTCCACTATGCCAGAGGCTCGATCCTTTTCCAGAAATCGAACAGCTTTCTGGGGTGGATAGTTTTCAAATCTGCAAGTGTGATTTGAGTATTTCCAAAGACTGTTTGTCTGGTTCTTTCCATTGCTGGACTGTGGTATATAACATGCTCCATTGTTTCTTCGTCCTCCAAGCACAAGCGGCATTCCGTTTCTTCGGAGAGCCCTATCTTGTTCATGTGGCTTCTTAGCCGACAGTGGCCAGTGTACATGCCAACTACAGCCTGTACCCGCTGCCGGCCAAGTTGAAGAAGCTATCCGGTTCTCACTCCTGATGGCAGATTCACCGCCAACTTTGAATGAGTTAGGCCTGGTAACTCTCTCCATTTATCTACAAATCGATTTTGTGTCCAGCTGGAGAGGGCTTCTTTAGCTGTGTTATAAGCTATTCCCAGTACTGGGAGCATCAGCTTTTTCGTTGCCTTCATATCCTGTATGTCCAGGTATCCATATCAGTGTAAGTTTGTTTTCTCTCCCTAGTTTGGTGAGTAGTTCCTGGCAGTTCCATACTGTCTTGAATGAACAACGGCTAGAATCAAGAGCTTTTAGAGCTGCTTGACTGTCCGAGAAAATTTTGATTGACTTGCCTTTCCAGTTTCTATCGAATGCAGTCATATCAATGGCCTTAACTTCAGCCTGAAAAATGGTTGTATGTTTGCCTAGGGAACATTTAAGCTCAACCTTACCATTTTTATTCCATGCAGCGGCTCCCGTACCATCATTGGTCTTGGAGCCGTCAGTGAACCAACTATTCTCTGTTCTTCTCAGATTTTCAGAGTCCTTCGCCCATTCGTTCCTCTCTGGTAGGAGGACGTCATAGGCATGGTAATAGGTGGTTTTAGTAGGCATAACATCTGATGGTAGACCCAACCCACTGTCCTGCTCATTGGCATTTTCCAGCCTGTTGGGCACCATGATGATCGCCTGCGGATTGTTGATCACCGCCTGTGTCAATCTATACGTCGCCCATCTAGCCTCCTTCTCCAGCAATATTTGAAGAGGTGGCAGATTTAGAAGACACTTAAGCGCTGCCGTGGTTGTAGTGCCGAAAGCGGCACTAATTGCCAGACACGCTTGTCTTTGTAAGGTGGATAATTTGATTCTCGCGGAGCTCTGTAAGCTTTTAGAGTACCAAGCTACTGCCCTATATGTTATCATTGGTCTTATGACCGCGATATAGAGCCAGTGCATTTGTTTGGGATGTATGCCCCATGTTTTGCCGCAAATGCGTCTTCAGGTCCATAATGACAGTTTCGCTTTTGCGGCAATTTTATCCATATGCGCATTCCAGTTAAGTGTTTTATCTAAGGTAATTCCCAGATACTTCACTGTATTCGCAAATGGGATAGTTTCTCCTTTGAGTGAAGGTGGTCTTAGGTCTTCCAGCCTTTTCTTCCTTGTGAATGGTACTATAACTGTTTTGTGTGGGTTCACAGATAGTTGTCCCCTTTCACACAAGTCATAGACCACGGTTAGCACCTCTTGCAGATCCTCTGAAATAGTTCTTTGCAAGTTGCTTCTTATCAGTATTACTAGATCATCCGCGTATGCCTGCACCTCCACATCCC
Organism: Pissodes strobi; assembly: GCA_016904865.1. Taxonomy (NCBI): domain Eukaryota; kingdom Metazoa; phylum Arthropoda; class Insecta; order Coleoptera; family Curculionidae; genus Pissodes; species Pissodes strobi. The sequence goes on along the minus strand of MU186174.1, from coordinate 77,301 downwards.
ACAGCGAGAGGACCGCCAGCAGACCATCCATCAGGAGAGACCACAGAAGGGGCGACAAAACCCCGTCCTGCGGACATCCTCTAACAGCCCTGAATCTGTAGCTCTCCCCTTGTAGGGTGTTGTGCCCACTGCAGTTTAACATACTTCCGATCCAGTTCCTTATTTGTGGTTCAACCCCTCTTTCAGCTAATGCTGTGTATAAGGAGTTTGGTAATGCATTATTGCAATTTTAATAGGGTAATTAACAAAATTAGAAATTGGAACACTCGGCGGGCTTGGAATTTACAAAACATATTTAAACGCCAATTGCCATATTAAAATTTTCGGCAAAATATTAAATGCTCTTAGTAATAACATTTTAATAGCTGCAGGTTCAAAATCCATATTTTCCTAGGAAAAAACAAATCGAAAAAGTTGGTATAAAAGCGAAAAACTCTCTGGGCAAAGGTTTGTCAGAAAATAAACTTTACGCGTCTTAGAACGTTTTGCTGTCCGACTGGGCCTCGTAAATTTTTAGTATAAATTTATTTTTCAAGTCTGTTACTCTCTCCAAATGGTTCCAGTATTGACCAAACCGTAAATAGTGTCTCGAAGTTCTAGAGATTCGTGGAAGTTAAATAGGTAATTAAGTTAATTCATTTCGTCGGCTCGAAAAGTAATGTAAAGAAACATTGTTTGAAATTCGTCACTCGTCGAGAAAGAAGGTGGTTTAGAAGCTATTAAGGCTAGGATAGCAGGTTCCGGATTAACATTAAGTCCTAGACAGTAAGTTTAGTTTTAAATCATAATGCTTAGGGTGCTTGTATATTTAGAAACATGTATTGTTGCATGTCTTCGAGAATTTCATGAGTATCCAATTAAAACAATTCAGTGCTAGCATCACTCTGTATTTTATTTTCTTTTATTATGCCATAACTGATTGAAGGAAAGGCCTAAGCTCATTTAATTATTATAACTAAAGTTAGAATTGAGTACTGGAAACACAAATGAAGTTATTTTAAACTAGGTGGAGAAATCGGGGTTGTTGCCCGTGTTTTGACTGCCTACTAGGCGTCGTGAGGTGCGTTACCAATGTCCTAGTTTCGAGCCTTTGTACCTCTCCTGTGGTCAGGGGTTGTTCTGGGGTATAGTGTGACCATCTAAATAGTGTATGGGTATTTTGTAATATGAGATACATGAGGTTCTTGCTAAAGTAATTGAATTTATTTTTATATGAAATAAAATAATAAACATACATTCCACTAAAAACAGTGAAAACACTGAAAGTTTCAGAGGGTCGGGGGGCCTTTGTGAGGGCATCATTTAAAGAAGGCTCATCATACTGATCCCGTTAAGTTTCTCCAAATATTTGAACACTTAATGTATGGCACTCCGCTCGCTTCGCTCGCTACGGAGGCGCAACCAACCAAACTTAACCCAAAATATGAAAAGCCTGCACCTTTATATTATAGTCGCGCTATAAAAAGTCGGGGTTTCGTACGCTCGATACAAATAAGCTCCTGGGTAGGTAAATTTTCTAACGCGCATGCTTTTCAGGTTTGTCTACCTTGAACCCTCCTGGCGCTCCGGCTAAGGACGCTGTAGCACAGCACACGTTTGTCACTTTATGTCGCCTCTTGCTGCTCGCACCGAGCTCTCCAGGGAGTCCAGGTATATCGCAAAATAGGCCTGTAGGTCGGACATTGTCTCACGAGATCCAAAATTGATACTTTTGAACGAAAACAAAATCCCCCAAATTTGAAGCCGCGCAATTTCTGAATGGTTCGTCCTAAAAATCTGGGTGTGTGCTCATTAGATTTGCTGGTTCTTTCTCTACAAGATGACCTCATCGTATAATCAAAGAATATAATTTTCGAACATATGCCCAAGATTTGGGTCTTTTCTGGTAAATTTTCAAAGTTTTTGGCCAATATTTTTGGAGATATTTGTCGTAGAAAAATAAAAAAAGGTTAGCCAATAAATTTTTGCGGGACTTAATATTTTAGCATATTACTACCCTCTAGGTAGGTTAACATGCCCACAAAAAACTATTCAAATCGGAGAGGGTCGATGCCAAATGTGGCTCTTCTTAAATAATTTTGCTCTAACGTAATTTAGCCGTCTCACATCTGGTCAAGAGGCTCCGCCGCTTCCTCCATACTCTTCACAGGTCTCTGCCCAGGTTAATACACACGAGAAATTGAGATACTGTCTATATATACCACACAAGTTGCTTTCGCCTTGTTCAGCCCTGAAATGAAGTCTGCTTCATCCTAAAGGGAAAGTGTAGGAAGATGACGATCGACACAGTCTTGAATAGTTGTAGGTTGTAATTAGGGGGAAACAGATGTCCTGGGTGTGAGTTCCACAGTAATGCAGTGCGCCAGACAAAGGAGTTCTTGTAAAGCGATGTTCTAGGTGTTTCCAATTGTACGACGAACTGGTGCGCTCTTGCCGTCTGTCGTGATTGTCTGACAGGCGTTGCCAGGGGTGGGGTGAAGCGGGCCAAATCCTGGGAACATCTGCCGTGAAAGTATCTGTGAAACAGAGACATCTCGGCCACATGTCTGCGGTGTTCCAGACTATCCAGATTCCGGGTCGCCGATAAGACGCACAGGCCTCTTCTAAATGGAAGTCAGCAGCTTTAGGGTGTGCTTTGGTGCGGCACCCGAGATGTGTGAGCAATATTCTAAGCACGGTCTTATTTGCGCTTTGTAGAGCAGGAGCAACTGCTGCGGTGTATACAGTTTTTTGTTGCGAAATAGCGCATAAAGCTACTGGGAGGCTGATTTTGCGATGTTAGCAACGTGGTCATGCCAGGACATATTGCTGTTTACCGAGACACCCAGCAGTCCGATTGACGAGGATGAAGGAATGGCCGATCCTGCCATAATGATGTCAGGGCCCTCTTGGTAAACGTGGCTGCTTGGGTCTTTGCTGCATTGGACTGGACCAAATTTCTGTCGTCCCAAGTTTGAACTTTCTTCAGGTCTTGATTGATTGCTGTAATCTGCTCCTGTCTGCGGTGATAAGTCTCAGTCGCTGGTAAAGGTATTTCTGATCTAAATTGGGAGACAAGGGTACTGTCATCTGCAAAGCTGTAAACAGGATTATTCGTTTCGTGTTTTTAAGCCTTCACGTAGCGACCAACCAATTTATTTAGTTACTGAAGAAGGCAATGTAATTTATATTATTAATTGTATATAAAAACTCTTATTATTTCCTATAAATGTTTTTCTTTAAAGGCACTGAAGTAGTACGAGTACAGGCAACCTCGAAAGATATAGGCGCAAACGCCGAAGTGTATTACTCGATTATAGGAGGAAATGAACACAAAAAATTCACCATCAACAATACAACTGGCGTGATAACTATCGCCGATATGTTAGACTTCGAAAGAGCCAAGGACTACTTTTTGACGATACAAGCCATAGGTGAGTAAAATCTCAAATGGTAAATTAAGTTGCTGAAATCCATGCGAAGTTGATTTTTTCATTGTCACTTTTGTGATATTCTGGCTGATGCATCCTCCTCCAGCCAAAATAGTGAATCTATTTGCTTAATTTTGGCATTTTCAGATGGTGGCACTCCTCCACTAAGCAATGTCGCAACTGTGAATATAACTGTGACGGACTGCAACGATAATGCACCGGTGTTTACTCAAGTGTCGTATGGCGCTAGGATAAGAGAAGACGCTCATGTAGATGACAAAATCCTTCAGGTAAAACCATAATAATTATAGAAAGGGAGTTTCAAAAATGCAATTTCGCCATCCACCGGTGTAGGCTTAGAGTGGCCTACAGTTACCCCTAAATACCAATTGGAAGTAAATGTAGGTCACTTGGCTGAAAACTTTCTCTCTAACTATCACTATCTTTAAAATCAAGTAGCGGACTGTTGGGTGCGACTAGTTATATAAAGATTTACTTTTTGTAATTAGTTGCATAAAGGAAGACTATTCAAAACTCCTATCAGTGAAGAATAGTTTAGCAGCAATATACAATAAGTTTAACCCCAATGAATTTATTGCCAAGGGACGAATCTAGGCCAATGATGCCTTAAGGGACCAAAGAAATGTGGTTCGTACTCTCTGAGACAAAAAAAAAACAATTATCAAGTTGAACTACGAATGTACTCTCCAAAAGCAAGTAGTTTTTACATAATTATCGTATACCAAATTGAAATTAAGAACATTCCAAGAAGCTTTTCAAAAGATCAAAAGAAAGCAAAAATGCTCTTGTCACATAACAACAAAAACATCTAGAGTGAGTGAAAAACAGTTTTGCTGGTTACTTACATATAGTAACCAGATTATACACATCTAGAAGTCCAGCAGTATTATGATACATACATAGAGGAAAAGTGTTTGAATAAATTGAAACTCAATTTTTAAAACGGCTTGTCTTTGTGTTTCCTTTATTTTATTTAATAATCTTCACAGCGAAATTGAAAAGCATCTTTGTCGCCTTAATTTCAGAATATTTTAACCCTTTTACCCTTTCTTCTCGAAAGACAATAACATTAATTAAGGAAATATGAGTGGAAAGGTGAATCCCCCCGTTTATCGTGTGTTCAAGGTCGAGTGGTGGTAGAACCCCCACAAAATATCTACTAATATTTTCATATAGATTATTTATGTTATATAAAAAATAATTTAGGAAATAGCCTGTATGTTAAAACATGAACTGTTTCTAGGACATATATTTATACGAACTTGTACCTATGTGTATGTAAAAACCGCATATTTTCCAGATCACTGCAACGGACCTTGACAGTAACGAGAACGGCGAAATATCTTACTCCATCATCAGCGGAGATAATGCGAATCAATTCTCGATAGACTCCAAATCTGGATACGTATCGGTCGCCTCGCCCTTGGACAGAGAGTCGATCTCGAGCTACGTCCTCGAGATACTAGCGAAAGATAATGGACTGCCCGTTTTGTCGAGACAGACGATGTTAAATATCGAAATTTCCGATGCCAACGATAATCCTCCGATGTTCTCTCAGTCGAATTATACCGCCGTCATTCAAGAAAATAAGCCTTTAGGTAAATGTTTAATTAGCATACCATAAGTACTGGAGATTATTTAGCATATTTAGTAAAAATATTTGAATGTAATTTCAGGTCATTCGATTCTTCAATTTAAAATAACCGACGACGATATTCCGCCCAACACTGTCCCCTACACCTTCGATATACGGGTGGGAAACGAAGGAAACTACTTCCGATTGGATCAAGATGGTATCTTGAGGACTGCGGCGAAATATAACCACAAAATCCGAAACAACTATTTGCTGCAAATTAGGGTATTCGATAATGGAAGCCCACCGCTGTTCTCTGATACATGGGTAAGAGTTTTTTGCTAATGCCTGTGTTAATTGAATATAGTCTTATAAGTTGCTACGGGTGGATTCAAAGTATTTAACGTCGCATCTTGCAGGTCTTGGTGAAGGTGATCGAAGAGTCTCAGTATCCACCGATCATCACTCCTTTAGAGATCAACATCAACTCATACCTCGATGAATATCCAGGCGGTGTTATCGGGAAAGTGTACGCCAACGATCAAGATCAGTATGACACCCTGACATACGCTCTGCATGCAACAGCTGGCGTTTCTTATCCTACGCATGAATTGTTCCAAGTCAATAGGTAGGCAATCTGAGATAAAATGTAATTTTAGGAAGGACTAAGCATTTTACCGCAAATTTAACCTACTTCAAAAAAGTTGACACTTTTCACAACTATGTCAAGTTTTCGAGATTTATAGAATCACCTATTAAAGACTAATTCACGGGTATCGAATCATGATCTGTCACATATACCGTATAACTAACTAACTATGGCTATTCAGTTCAGTTAAGTTTCGTAGATAACTGCTGCAAAAACAATATATAAATAAACTAGTTAGACCTGGCGTTATTATAGCCACTAATTAATTACAAACCTTAACATATGGCAATTTACTCCACGGTCAAGTTACCAGTTATTTCGAGATTTATAGAAACCAGTGAATGCCGAATTTGGATAGATCACAGGGGTTATTTTTGATTCACGGTTATCTAGAGATCTGAGTATCCGAATGATTTTGTGAGTGGCTTTAAAAAGTTGAAGTATTTTATAACTATATCAAATTTTCAAGATTTATAGCATCGTTTCTTCTCTATGGAGCAGTGAAAACCGAGTTTCGATAAGACACTCAGTTAATTTTTGATTTAGGATTACATGGGGATCTGCGTGTTTCAAACATATTAATTTTGCCAAAAATTATAATGATTTTTTTACCGTGACTTTGAGCGACTAGAAAATTTTTGATGCCTTTTAACTCCTAGATAATTTGATGTCAGAAATAGTATAGAAAATTGAAATTATTTATGATTTCTTTCTTATAAGTTCACACTCAAGGCCGCAGATTTAGAATAATTTTTTTTTCAGATCCGATGGCATTTTGACAGCTTTACCTCGCCTAGATGTCGGAGAATATCGGCTCAACGTATCGGTCACCGACGGCAAGTTTTTCGCGTATACTATCGTGAAAATCAACGTGGAAGTTTTAACGGAAGTCATGCTGGAAAACTCCGTGGGAGTACGATTCAGAGATGTCAGTCCAGAGGCCTTCATTTTGAGCCATAAAAAGGGTAAGCGTTTATTGTTAGTATGAAATTGTGGGGTGTTGTGTAAGCGTCAGTGTGGAAAGCGGCTAGTACACTACAACAGGTAAGTCATATAGAGAAGAGTCATTTCTCCAGAGAAGGGACCTAGGGAGCCCATGGTTTGAAGGTTATTACGCTCTTTCTGTCCTTCCAATGGGCGCAAACCTTCACTCCAGCTTAGAAGGAACTGGGTGTGAATAATCTCAAGTCGAAAGAAAAAAATTAATTTTGAGAATTTAAAATTAGATATTGAATGAATTTACGTATGTCAATGCGTAGGCTAAAACGAATTGTCGCCGAGCGTATAAATTAGGCCCTAGCTCAAATGTCAGAGAGTAGGGGTAGGTTGATTTATTTAAGGCGTCATGGGCTTGTAGACAGCACGAGCGGGAAATACCCCAAAGTTGAAATATGGAATTCGTTTTAGCTGAAGCTTCGCGACAAAATAAATGAATACCAAAAATTCGTTATTTATTTCTATCAAGAAAACCGATCAAAAAAACAACGAAAATAAGTTAGAAAATTAGATCAGGTATATATAAGCCGGCAATTTATCAGTATTAATAATGGAAAATAACTATTCAAAAATTAATCAAAAATCAAAGTCGATAATAAGCAAGTACCCAAATTAACCGAAAAACTAAAGTCGGTGAGAAACAAATACTTAAAAATTAATCAGAAATAACTAAAGTAAGTGATAAACAAATACTCGAATATTAATCAAAAACAAATCAAGAACGGTTCAATTATTGGGCGCAAATAATAAAAAACAGATACTTACCTGAAGCGGGTCTTTTCTTTTAAGTAGTAATCAAGATTTAATTAAATAAAACGGGTAAACAAACAAACAAAGGGTCGGTTTTATTACTACTAATGAAGTATCACAGCTGGTCATAAGAAAAAGAAAGATTAAGATGAGAAAATTTCAGCAGATCAATTTTTATGGTAACACTATTTTTTTAACGGGAAAAGGTAGGCTCTACTCGGTTACTTGAAGAGATAAATTACCCGCTTAATCTTAACAAACGCCGAAATATTCAATCGTAATTTACGACGAACTCTTTATGCAATTCAAGTAACTTGAATATTCACTTAATCAAAGACTAATTCACGGACGTCGAATCATGATCCGTTACAATTCCGTATTACTAACTAACTATGGTTATTCGGTTCAGTTAAGCTACGTTGTTAACTGCCGCAAAAACAATATATTAAAAAAAACCTAGTTAGACCTGGCGTTATTATGGCAACCAATCAATTACAGACCTTAACGTATGTCAATTTACGCGTAAGTAATCCCCGATCAAGTTACCAGTAGGACAAGGATAATGAACAGTTTGTTTGAATATAAAAAAAACAAATGCTACAATAAAAATTAACTATAACGCAAAGTCCACTAGGCCGTATCAACACTAGTAGTTATCCGGTCTATGGTTATCTTACGAAAGCCAGAAATCGTGAGAGAGAAAACAAAATTGAGAATAATAATAAAACTAGTTCGACCTACAACGTTATTGCAAAATTTAATCGAAAATCTGATTGGTTCTAGATCAAACGGATCTATCTGAATTTTAGAATTTGATTAAATAAAATCAAGCGTCTTAGGCTAGACAAAATTGGCCCAAAAATTCAAAGTTCATTTAAAAGAAAATAAGAATAAATTAAATGTTACCTTAATTAAGGAGAAAAAGTTAGAAAATATTTGTTCGAAAACAAAGCAAAAAAAAATAATTAGAGATCGTAAGTTAATTACACGCAATTACCGCAACTATACGAAAAAAAATAGAAATTGCTTACTTGGTCGATGGTAACTCCTCAGGCAGCTTCCAGAAACGAACTCCTCATGGTAGAAAGAAGACTTCCTTGACAAGCGAAGGACTGCAAGACTCTGTACAGGGTGCTACAAATTCGAGTGCATGCATGGGGATCTCAGGAACCGTAAGAGATACGAAGTCGGTTTAATTAAGGCAAAGTTGTGCAATTTGATGCCCAACAAGATGCAGTTTTGAAATTTAAAAAATTCCGAATAGTTCCGGAGATATTCGTAAAAAACCGAAAAGTAGCTATTTTATTTTTATTTTTTCCTGACTTTATTTAAAGAGGTAATATAACATAAATTTAACATTATTGTTGCCACTTTTTCTCCTTTATAAAATGGCAGTATCAAATTTTTAATTTGACGTTTCGTGTCCGGGCCCCCATCATCAACTTAATTTTTTTAAATACGGACCTGGATTTTTTATTTCATTTTTTAGAAGCCTTTGGTCTCCCAAAACCAACGATGTATCACACTTGTCCAATAGCGGTAACAAATATTCTCATAAGTGAAATCGGATCAGAAAAGATCGCCACATCTCTGTCTAACACAATATCTCTTATATACAAAATCTAGATTTGTTGATATATTGATAAGTGTGATACATCGTTGGTTTTGGGAGACCAAAGGCTTTTAAAAAATGAAATAAAAAATCCAGGACCGTATTTAAAAAAATGAAGTTGATGATGGGGACCCGGAAACGAAACGTCAGATTTAAAATTTGATACTGCCATTTTGTAAAGGCGAAAAAGTGGCAATAATAATGTTTAGTTTATGTTATATTATCTCTTCAAATAAAGTCAGGAAAAAATTTAAATAAAATAGCTGCTTTTCGGTTTTTTACGAATATCTCCGGAACTATTCGGAATTTTTCAAGTTTCAAAACTGCATCTTGTTGGGCATCAAATTGCACAACTTTGCCTTAATTTAACCGACTTCGTATCTCTTACGGTTCCCGAGATCCCCATGCATGCACTCGAATTTGTAGCACCCTGTATAGGTAGTATTGCTAGACAGGCGTAGCCAAGGAACACCCTGTCGCTAACGAGGTTCGTCGGTAGCAACGGACGGTAGGAATGGACCCAGCGGTAGGATTAGACCCAACGGTAGGACCCTGAGTCCTAGATAGCTTTACAATTGGGCAAGTGGGCCTCTTGCTAAAGCAGCACTCAAATCCCACAAAGGGCAGTTTTAGACACCAACACTTAAGAAAAGATAAGGCACAACTAAAGACTGAAACTGTTACAAATGACCCGATTGGAAAAATCCCATCACTAGGTAAAATCAAAAATTGATTCCAACCGGTGTCCAAAATGACTGCTTGACTCACAAGATCGACGTAAAGAGTGACGCCAAGCGATCGGAAACCCGAAAAGCAGCAGGTCACCCGAGAATTCTCACCTCGAAAAAACTCGTTCAACCAATGAATGCACGGCATGACCAATCACATGTTCATCTCAATAATTCATCCAAGGGAATTAGACTATGGAAATCTGGGATTTCGATGTATAGGTATCTACCAAAAAATCTACTCAGAGTAGCCAAAAGGGAGTTGTCATTAAGCCACTCAAATTATTAATAGAATTTCTCAATTATTCAGAGGCAATTAAATAAATGCGGGCGATGCTTAACCAGTCAACCAATCCAAAACCAGTATTACTACGAAAGCCGGAAACATTAAAAGGCCACCGACTTTATTTTCACGCGCCAAATTCAAGGTTCGAAATCGACTTGTTTAGCAACGCGAATTTTATTTTAATTTCTCGATCTAGAGATCGTCGAAGCGAAGTCAGCCGGAATGTCTACGAGGGTTTTTCGCTAATAACCACGAATGCGCTCGGATCCATATGAATGGTGACGAATTCTAGGGTTATTTACGCATCGATATACGCTAGTCAAAACGGCCTGTGGCAAGGTGTTGCCCCCGCCTTAGGATCCCTGAGACCTTGCCAGAAACTAATTTACAATTTCTTGCATGAATCTCTGGTTATGTTTGACTCACGTTTATGGGGTGAAAGATCCTTACATTTTCCAGTGGCCACCATTTAAGCCGAATGGCAGTTTTACTGCATTATTGTTTGGCAATAAGTTCATGATGTTGCTGCTGCGGCTTCAATTGCTTATCGATTAAACTTGTTGAAAATTGTTCTAGGTTTCGTAAGGGCCGTGCGAAATGCCATGAGCTGCCGGCTAAAAGACATCGTCATTATTAGCGTACAGCCGTCCAATGATGAAGACTTACTGAGAGCTAAACGATATGTTAACGAGACGAGTTTTTCAATTCAACCAAGGTTAGTCTACGTTTCGATTTTATTTTAGTTTTGATTTTAGTTTCCTTTATTAACATTGTTTCAGCTGAGCTAAAAGTGACGTATAACATGTATGACAATTAATCTATAAATAAATATATAACTGTTGTGGGCAAAATTACATGAGATTGCATTCAGAAATTACCTTTTCAAGTGCAATTTTTGCCGGTATGTTGATGATACGATTATATCAATTCACAAGTGCGATATTGGGCATTTTAAACTACTTTCATCCATACATGATTAAGAATTTTCCGCTTTGTACCAAATTGCATTTTTTATTAGAAAATAAGTACAGAGCATTCATTTATATGTAGAGCTAATACAATTCTGTTTTCCTCAAGATCCAGACGCTACATCCACAAAGACCTAGATGTACTCTTCACCGTGCGAAAAGCCGACGAAGGTTTCTACGCCTCGGACACCATCAGGAAAGCGCTCAACGACAACCTGGAGGAACTGGAGGAGAGCACTAAGCTGGTGGTCGAGGAAATCATCAGGCCGAAATGTAACAATAAATATTGCATGTACGGGGTGTGCCAAGATCATTTCATGTTAGACACATCGGTCATCGAGCCGATATCCACCGATGTTAGTAGCTTTGTGTCTCCCATGCATAGGCAAAAGTTGGATTGTTTGTGCAAAGAGGGTAAGTGCACCAGTAATTTTTATTTAAATTCCTTGACCAATGGGAAACTGTTTAATTATTGGCTTAGTCTCAACAACATTTCGTATATTGAGTTAGCACAGTTACATTTTAATAATACAAATTTTGTATTAGGCTACGGAGGCGATCGATGCGACACCATTGTCAACGAGTGTGCCAGAGAACCGTGTCCGGTGTTCAAAAATTGCGTTCCGGACGCCTCTCAAACCGGATACTCTTGCCAGTGCCCCGAGGGCTTTGCCGGGCCGGCTTGTGACGTGGACATATCCAAGTGCCACGACCAGAACTGTTATATAGCCAGGAATCCGATATCCTTTAGCGGCAAGAGCTACTCGCAGTACAGAATCATCAACAAGAAATCAATCGAAGACCAGCTAAGTCTAAGTCTCAGAGTGAGAACAGTACAACCAACGGGTAAGTAGTTTCTTGTAATTAACGGAATTTTTAATGCATGACAAAATTATGATGAATGATCATATAAGACACTAGAAAACTAGCTGCTAAATGATGTTGGAAATTTTAGGAAACGTAATGTACGCCGCCGGAAAAGTAGACTACAACATTCTGGAAATTGTGAACGGAGGTGTCCAGTATCGATTCGATCTGGGCAGCGGAGAAGGCATAGTCCGAGTAGGAGATGTATACGTATCAGATGGCAGCTGGCATGAAATCAAGCTAGAACGAGACAGGAATAATGCGAAGATCACTATAGGTATAGTAGTGCTCGATTCGCTTTGCCAGATTATTGAATGTTGCTTGAAATATGCGTTGTTGTTTCAGATGGTACCTATTCTGCCCAAGGCTCAGCACCGGGTGTAAGTGACATATTAAACCTTCAGAGCGACGAAATGTACCTGGGTGCAGAGGTGCATCAACATCCTTCCATTTTAGGATTCGAAGACGTGCAAAAGGGATTTTCTGGTTGTATGGACGATATTAGGATTAGCAGGGTAAGATTCATTAATTCTTACTGTTACTCTGATGTATCTTCATCATTTTCATGAACGTCTTCAGATCATATTTCCACTATTTAGCCTAAATCGGGTTTGCTAACACTGTCGCTTACCTCAGAGATTTCTCACAGAACAAATTAGCTTAGCAGTTTGGCTCATAGAAGCAACTCGAATTGAGCTGCACTGTTGGCACATCTCATCAGAATTCTATGTTATGAAAGTAGCCGTTGAAGTACTAAATTATCGTCGCATGTATACAATACCTTTGCAACACGTTCTTCTGATTGAAGTTAAAATGAAAGTAAATATTTTTTTTTCCAATTAATTAAAAAGGAACCTAGCCAGTTTGCAAGTGTCCAGCCCCTGTAGTGGGATCGTTGAGCGCCACCCGTTCTAGCCAACTAAACGGAAAAAGCTCTGCTGGTGTTGTGCAGGGTGGCTAGGTCAGTTTATTAAATCAACCGGTAACCAATTTCAAACCAACAAGAAAACGAGATTATAGGCCGGCTTATTAAATCAATAATTAATCAATTATCTTAACTTATCAAGAAAACACCATCTAAAAATTTAAGGAACAATATATTTGCTACTAAGTTCTTTTTTTTGAAAACACAGCAACAATCAATCTGGAGTAAAATGTTGAATGGAAATGCGGTAAGTTAAGACAAAAGAATAACAAATGACTATTTAAGTAATTGATGAAATAAACAGAGCACAATATGGAGATTGTGCGGAGACCAATTCAGTTGTTAATACTCGGTTCTGTATGCCTTACCACTAAATGCACTAAATACTACTAACCGAAGTGATCACTTTGATGTCAACTAAGCTAATCACATCTAGGTATGCGTGCGCTAATAGCTGCACCGATTTTAAGTGTAGCGATAATACTATGTAGCAATGAACGGTCAGAATACTTAAATCAAATGACTCGATAAATTAATAAAACTAATAAAATTAGAGTAAAACTATTGAAAGCTTGGCTATCAATGCCTGACTTATATTATAAAGAAAGAAAATTCAGAGCGGTTATGTTACTCGATAAATGAATAAAAGGAATAAAATTATAGAAACTGTTTTAAAGCTCGACTGTCAATACATGATTTATATTAAAGAGGAAGAAAATTCAGAGCAATTAATAATAATAAATGAATAGATAAACTTGAGCTTCTGTACGATATCACTTAGATCCGTCGAACTCTGGTAAAGGTGCCGGGCACCTGTTGGTACGTCTGGGGCACTGGCCCTGATGGAAAACTAGCCGAGGTCTCGAAAGCTCGGTATTTGGATTGGCTCTAATGTAGCCTGGTAGTTGAAGTGGTGACACTCTCGTAAAACCTGCTTCTAGGCTGCTCGTAAGAGTGGTGGCCCTCCAGCAAAGGTTGTGGCCCTCCAGAAAAAGCCCTGAAATAACCCAGTGTGCATTAGACGAAGCCCCCTTACTTTAATAAAAACCATAGCCATGCATAAATATATATCTTCTTTATTAAACAAATTCCCCCAGAAAAAAAAAACCATGGACTTGCAATGCCCATCAGCAGATAAAAGAGATACTAAGGTTCATACAATTTGAATATAAAAAACATAGGAATGAATCACCCCTATAAACTTCCCCATACGATCAAAACTCAAGTTAGATTGAAATAAAAATTCAGATTTGATAAAATGGAGTAGATAAGATAACATATGGGACGCAAAGCAAATGGCGGTATAAGCACAAAAAAAGGTAACACAGATAAAGCAATTAAATCATTAATTTAGGCAAAACTAGAGCAATAATTACCTCGTTAGTGTGTGTGAGGGCTAGGGAAATTCGACGCTCTCGGTCTTATCTGGCGAACGTGGAAATCCTCTAGAAATAATGAAAAAAACCGTTAGCGTCATGGCGTCCACGCGCTTCACAGGCCATACAAAAAGAAATCCAGAGAAAATGCTTACCTAATCCAGCAGTATTTAGATCCCGAAAATCGGTCGTGTCAAAACATCAAGAGATTCCACAGAATATCTCCAATAAATGGGTTGAATTAAATCACAAACTAAATGTGGAGTCTCTTTACGACTGCACTAGCAAACCTTCTTCTCGCCTTGAAAGGGAATCTCAGAAGAACTCTCGATTGTCAATTTGCCTTTCTCCTTCTACGAGATCAAACTACGTCAAATCAGCTAGTAGTGATGAGCGGAAACATGTCGAGTGGTTCGATACAAGGAATAATTTTAAGATAATAGACGACCGAGTTCTCGGTTATTATGAGGGTAACATGACGGCGGAAGCCACAAATAATGCATTGAAATCAAGAGATTCAAGAAATACCAGAGAATATTCCCTAACAAAACGATAAACTTTTAAGAATTTAAATCGCTTATCAACTAAAATAAACACAGTCACAACGTGTTATAAATGCTAATACAAATATATCGATAACCTATACTTAGAATATAGTTAATTTATATTAAGAAAAGCGGCAATTTCAAGCGAATTGTCAGCAAATTGAATCAATAAATTTAGAATTAATAAACCGATGAGTGCAAAATACAGCATCTTTTTTCCTAAATGCGGCATATAAATGAAATTTTAAAAATATTTGACATTGGCAAAATCGAACTGTTAAAAGGTATTGATTTATCTGACAGTATGATGAGGCATCGAAAGTAAAATCTACAAATACTTGATAATAGAAGGCAAATGTAGATGCTTGAAGCCTTCTTTGTGGATAATTAGCATCCGTAGAAAAATTTTACACCCATATTAAATGAAAAAAATCGGTAATGATACACTTTTATCATTTTATTTTTGATGTAATAATACGCTTTTATCAGCCTATTTGGCGAGAATTTGTTATAAACTTCATTAAAACCGCAGTCAAATATAATAATTATAATTCTAAATTGCTAAAGCGTCGTAGTTGCAATTCTCATTAGTCCAGTCATTTAAGAGAGAATTGTTACATAATATTACAAGTTTAAAGGTTGCAATGCAATTAAACATGAAAACGTGATTCAATTAAAAAGAGCAATTAGAAATATGCGTAATAGTCGGCAAAGTTATGAGTATTGAACAAGGGTCTAGGGATAGGGCCAAATTTTCGATGCGATACCGATCATGCGCAATGGCGAAACAACAATAATAGGTATTATTATGGTTTTGCATGGCCCTTCGCTTGAACTAACCAAAACTAACCCAAGGCTAACCCAAACTGACGCAAAATTAAGAAAAAGAAGTAAATTAATAAAAAACAAACATAACCTTAAAAAAAGGTAAACAAAACATCTGTCGCGACCAGCGGGAATCGAACCCGCAGCACAGAAATGACAAGCAAAGCCTACACCACAGAGGCGTTGAAGGAATTTCGCTAGAACGTAAAGACATGGATAGTACCGATATTTCGGCCATATTACGCATGCACGGTATCGCATCGAAAATTTAGCCCTATCCCTAGACGCTTATAGTGTTGATATCTTTAGTGTGAGCTCAAAGACTAGGTATAAGTAACCGTAATTGTACAGGATGGCTGGAACTGGCAAACCGTAAGAGATACATTATCGGTCAAATTAGAACAAAATTGCGCATTCAATTGCCTAACAATATGCCGTTTAGAAAGGTTTAAAATTTCGAGTACTACCGGAGATATCCGGAAAAAAACGAAATTTAAAAAAATGGTTTTATATTTTTCCTGACCTTATTTGAAAACGGATGTCAAATTGAATTGCACTTTTGCCTTGCCACTTTATCCGCTCTATCCAATGGTGGTAACTAGTTTGAAATCCGACGTTTCGTCTTTAAGGGGTCATCATAAGCTTTCTTTTTTAAATACGAACTAAATTTTTTATCGTTTTTCAGATGATATTGGCGTTATTAATATGAATGTCTTTCTTTCCTTAATAATATTGCACATGTAAGTATATGCGGCGTCAAGGGACATAAAGTTAACGTCTTAATATACCAGGTTTATTCTAATGAACTGAATGTATTTTCTTTTCTACCATCGTTGCAGAATTACACCTTCTTTAAAAACGTGAAGGCGAACCCACATTATTTAATTGTGATCTATTTAAAGTTCTCTTCTTATCTTATCCTTGAGGCCGCTCGCAAGGACATATAAAAATCTGACTAATAGAAAGTAGGGGCAATAAATCATATTATTTCTAGTATCAAAACAATACGAAAATCGTTCTTTTGTAACTAAAGAGTAGCTTTAATGATACTTGTTTTATTTAAAAAAATGCATTCGAATATTATTATTTTTATGTTGAAAACAAATAAATATAGATACTCATTGATATAGAAAGGTTGTGCACTACCTTAAATATCACATTTGCCGTACTTCATTCTGGAGTATATTATCTGACAAGAAATACAGTAATAAACTATTTAAATTTCTAGGTATCAGTGCCCTTGCACAAATCAGGAGAAAATTCCTTTGTGGTCCTGAAACGATTTGCCAACGTGGAGTTTAGCTGCGATACAAGCAACATTCTGATTCCACCAGGTCCCTGTGGATCCCAACCATGTTTCAATGGAGGAACTTGCAGAGATACCAAGGGAGGGTGAGTATAAAAAATATAACCAATCATTTTAAAAAATTATTTATAACCGTAAATATAATCTTATGATGATTCAGTTAAATGATAATAGTTCGCTTTAAAATCGTAAAAAAAATTGAAATCGGCTAGTTGGAGTCTAAACGCAATTGCCAATAAAAATTGAAGAAAGACCTCGAACATAGTGGCAAGCAGAATGAATAAGCTTATAGAAAACCGAGTTCTCGAAGTTTGCGGACTGCTATGCAAGTAGCAGCACCTACCCTGCGGACTAAAGAAGCGGACACCTGAAACCGCAACATGATATCATGTCTCGTAATTAAAATATCGATCTTCAAATGTTGATTAAAAATTTCCTGGAATATTATTTATATGTCCAGTAGTTTATGCAGTGTGGCCATAAAGTCTGGACTGGAAACCATGAATTATTTACAAAGTTATCAATTTTCGGAAACCCATCTTTAAGCTTCCAATTGGCTAGGGACCGCCCTTTTATTCCAAAATGTACAGATGAAAGCATCTTCGATTTGTTGCCTTTATACTTCTGGAAAGGAGCCTCTATTTCATATCTTGTAAGTAGAGATATGTAACCAATTCTGCTTCCCTCCTCCGACAGTGGAGCTTTTAGAATTAGACCTGTTTGTATACAACTTTACGCCGCCTTAATTTAAATTTAGAATAATGTAAAACATGCATTTAGACGCAAGAAACTAACTGGGAGGAAGTGTACAAATCCAGCCATCTATCCCTACACCTTGTTTTAAGTGGAAAAGTAATTTCATATTTCAATTTCAGTTTTGAATGCGAGTGCCACAACAGATACAGCGGCACATTATGCGAGCTGGACACGGATCCCTGCGCCTCCGCCCCGTGTCTCTATGGAGGCAAGTGTACTCCGTCTATCGCTGGCGATTACGTTTGCGACTGCGTGCTACGACTCAGCGGAAAACGGTGCGAGTACGGCAGGTACTGTTCACCGAACCCCTGCAAACACGGTGGTGTCTGCGAGGAAGGAGATGATGGACCCTTGTGTAAATGCAGGCAAGTTTTAGTACTGATTTTATACAGCTTTTGGCGTGCATCATTCATGATGGAAAACCAACAATGCAATGTGATTAAAATTTGCAGGGCTTGCTTATAAATTCTGGTTGTTTGATTTTAGATCGTTCGCCGGAGAGTTTTGTGAATACGACCTGAACGAATGCGAATCGAGCCCCTGCCAAAACGGCGGTAGTTGTATCAACGAGATCGGTTCGTTCCACTGCCTATGTCCGCCGAACGTGACCGGAGTGTACTGCGCGAACTCGATCTTCAATTCGCCAATTTCGTCGACCTTCTTCCTGAATATCACTTGGAATCAGCTAATGTTCTTCGGACTCGGTCTTGCCGGTTTACTGGTGCTCATGATCACCATTTGTTCGATCTGTTGCTGTATGATGAGAAAGTAAGTACTGCTTAATTATTTCTTGAAGTTGTCTCTGAATAGAGGATATATATGGTTCAAACTTAACCAACTAACAGAACTTGATGTAGGCATAAGTAGAAATACGTATAATAATATTTTCTCATTTTATATTATATAGTTGTTTTATTTCTTTGTTATTACAGTTGTTTTATTAGAAAACAGATTTAGGTATGTGATGTGATGAGAGAGTGTGCCTAGAGCTCAAAATACCCTGGAATCGGCACTGGCTGAGCCGGGAAGATTTTGTTTAGAAACCATTCTTCAATATTGCGTGTTGTTCTTTTTAGGGCGAAAAAGCGACGTAGTCGTATGACGAACAATGAAAATATCAAGGACAATAACGTATTGAATTCCACACACCACAGACCTCACGAGCTGTCGGAGTTCAAACGGGGATCGAAACTCAGCAACCTGGAGATCAACCACAGGGAGATGCCGATCTGCCCTCCAAGACCAGTTAGTTACACACCCAGTTCTCAAAACGAAGGTAAGAATTACGATATTACTGTACTATTGTCACGAATTTATGTTCTTCGTGTCAGTATTCGGCTAGAAATTTAGCCTGATCGTACTAGTTGTTGGTTTCTACGCTAGGAAGAATGCACACCGGTAAAAATAATAATCTATTGACAAAAAGTAATGAATGTGCTCTCTACTCGATGATTATAATGCGCATGTCTTTTCGTTTGAGGTGTACTTAAATTATTTAGAAACCTTGGTGACTATGTATATTGGAGAGTTTAAGAGCTATGTTGTTTAAATTATGTATTATTTAGTGCTAGACTAGTCTAACTACAGCGCTTCAAGAAAGCGTTTAACTTGTGAAGCTGAAGAAAAGAGTACCTTTGAGTACTGTAAAACAAAAAAGTTCGGAAGTTTTGTATGTGTAAATTGTGGAAAAGCTTTCCATGCTTCATGTGCGACAAGAGACTGGTCCAATAGTATGATAATCATAGATAAAACCCGTTGTGTATGTGCTGATCATAATATAACCTCAGAACCTAGCCTAGGCGAAAACGACACAATTTTGCTTTTAAGGGAAATTATAAGTGGACTAAGAGAAAAGAACGCTCTTTTAAAAGAAAGCAAAAGGCTATTAGAAGAGAAAATCCAGAAAATGGAGATGAAAGAATCTAGGAAGGCAATTGTAAAATCCCAAGAATGTCAAGATTATCAGGAATTTGGCGTGAACATTCCGATTTTCCGATACCAATATACATATCTATCCACAAATAAAAAGGAGATATTTGAGACAGAAATCTCAAAACAGTCAATGTCAAAACCCGAAGATTTGGTTAATAATGCCGAAATCCCAGAAACCAAACTATCACCCATAGGACAACAATCTGGTGTAGTAACACCAGAAACTGCGATGCAAAATACCACTAACAACAAATTTGTCGCCCAAGTAGTAAGAACCCATACTACAAGAGAGGAAGAAGAGATTGACATAACCCAACAAATCCAATTTGAAGAGACTGATTCCGAAAATCATGAAATCTGGGAAGAACAAAAACAAAGGGAGTTAAGAAAAACCAGAACCCTAAGATACACCAAAGTTAGATGGAAAGAGGACAGGTTAAAACAAATAGACCAAAACCCCTACAAGGCTGCAATGAAAACACAAACCTCTTGAGAACAGCCCAAAGAATGACTTTCCTGTTTCTATCGCGGCTTGCTCTAGAAGTGAATGCGGATGAAATTATGCAATTTCTCAAAAATAGTGGTCTAGAAAAGGGTGTAAGCAGCGGAAAAATGTATACCAAAAAAGGAAGGTACTGTGCTTCCTTTCGACTTGGGGTACCTCAGGTTGAGCGTAAAAAATATCTAAGCTCAACTCTATGACCCAGGGGAGTAACTGTGAGCCATTTTCAGAATCTCCAGCGCCAGTGGTAGGCAATGAAATAAAAGTGAGAGATTCATCGTCTAATGTGAGGATTTTGCACATTAACATACGTTCTTTAAGGCATAACGTGAATAAACTCATTCATAGTTGATCGTGAAACTGGCATATTATGTATCACAGTTATCTCACGCAATTCAAAGGTTGAACATATATATGTATCAATAAATATTGATTCTAAATTGCTTATAATTGGTTGTGTGTATATACCACCTAATTCTAGTCCTGATTTATATGTTGATCACTGTGATTTTAATGTGCCTTATTGCACTTGGGGAAAGGATGAATTGGGCTTAACAGTGCAAGCACCGCCCCATTCCCCTGGTGTTACGTTGGGACAGTGTTATAGCTATTTCAATATCTTTCAGTGTAATATGTTTCAGGTCAATAGTCGAAATGTTGCTCTTGATCTTTTATTTACCAACCTCAGAGATATTGTCACATATAGGGCACCTGATCTTTTCCTGCCGAATAGTATTTCATGAAGCCTTATCCTTTGACATACATTTGCCTTGAACAATCCCATTGAGAATCCTGTCTATGAGGAATTTTATTATGATTTTAAAAACTGTGATTTTGTCTTAATTAACGATTGTCTTGCTGGTATTAAATGGGCTGAACTTCTGGAGGAGGCCGGTATGCAGTATCGGTTTTTTGTAACATCCTTTATGATATCATTGATGCATATGTGCCAATAAAAAGGTACAGGGTTTCTACATTTCCAAGGTGGTTTAATGCTGAGCTGCGTAGTCTTGTTATCCAGAAGAAGGCTCTACATGCGGAATATCGCAGAACTGGTGACCTAAACCTGTATCAGGAATTTTGTGATGTGAGAAGCCATTGTAGGGAGGTACGCAGTCTCTGCTATCAGAATTATATCAACATCGAAAATAATATATCTACCGACCCTAGCAAATTCTGGTCATTTGTAAAGGATAGATAGAATGATTATGGTGTTCCCTTGCATGTTCAATATAATGGTTTGAGCAGTGGTAGTGCATCCGAGATGGTGAGTCTGTTTGCATCTTTTTTCTCTACAGTTTACTCCCGGGCTGATGTGGATGTAAGTCCTGAGAATAACCTCTCGGAGAGGGTTTCTATATCTGCCTATGGTTTTTCCCTCCCTGAGGTGTTTGATGTTTTCCTGTGGCCCTGATGGTATCCCTGCATTTTTCCTCAGAAAGTGCCAATTCACACTGGCTGTCCCGCTTCACATCCTGTTCAGTAAGTCGTTGAAACTGGGTGAATTTCCGCCGTTTTGGAAAAACTGTTTCTTGAAACCAATTTTCAAGTCAAGGGGACAGGACTCAAGTGTCAAATTATAGAGCAGTTTGCACGCAATCGGACATACCCAAGATGTTGGACTTGCTGGTGAGTAAGAAACTATATTGGGACTTTGAAGGTGTGATCAATGAACGGCAATATGGATTTTTTGGTGGAAGATCTACATCAACAAATCTGGTCCTCTATGAAAGATTTATTGGTGATGGCATGGAAAATGTGATGCAGGTGGACTCTTTATATTTGGACTTTTCTAAAGCCTTCGATCGGGTAAATCATTCATTGCTTCTTGATAAATTGGGAAAATTGGGTGTTGGGGGACCTGCCTTGCGTTGGTTGGCAGACTTTATCGGTGGCAGGGTGCAGTCTGTGAGGCAGTGCGGAAGGGTTTCCGGTGAGATTGAGGTCCCTTCTGGGGTAGCTCAAGGTTCGCATTGTGGTCCGATCCTTTTTTCAATCTTCTTATTGGACCTAGTACCCTGCATAAAAATATGTAAATTCCTAATGTTCGCAGATGATATAAAGCTGTTTGCATCGGTTGCATCTGCTAGGGATGCAGAATGTATTCAGGATGATTTGAACAGTATTTCTTACTGGTGTAACCGATATAGGATCAATATATCAAAGTGTTATAAAATTTCTTTCACACGATCAATAGTACCTATTGTCTTTGATTACAGGCTGAATGATGTAAGCCTTCCATCGTGTACCGAAGTAAAGGACCTTGGAGTGACATTTGATACAAAATTAACATTTAGTTGTCATATTCAGAATATTGTGTCACGGGCTTACAGGATGCTGGGGTTTATTCAGCGCCTGTCGGTTGATTTGTCAATCTCAACATTTACTAAGCTTTACTCATGTTTTGTCCGCTCAGTCCTGGAGTAATGTTCTGTGGTGTGGTCTCCCTGTTACGATGTTTGGAACGAGGAAATTGAAAGGGTACAGAAAAAGTTCCTTAGAGTGGTGGCTTTTCGCTGTGGATATGCTAGGGAGGAATATGAGTATCAAGATATTCTTCAGGCTCTAAATCTGTCAAGTCTCTATTCACGTCGATTAAAGGCCGATGTTTGCTTCTTGCATAAAATCATTGAGGGCAGCATTAAGTCTTCTGAGTTGTTGTCGTTGGTTCCATTTAATTCAACATCAAGAAGGGGTAGACTTACTGATGTTTTCTTGGTTCCATTTCACCCCACAAATTATGGTAAGAATGATCCCATAACTCGCATGCTGAGAACTGTTAATGGCATTCTCCACGATCATCCTGAGGTTCATATTTTTGGTACCACTAGAGGATCATTTAAAAATAAATTAAATAAAATTATATGTGATCTTAATGATTAGTGTTCGTTCTTTATGAGGCGTTATGGCTTTGTTAAGTAATGTGGTAATATATTTGTAAATTGTGATTTTTGTTAGCTTTTGGTACTTTATTGTATGATGATAATAATTATTATGTTTTTTTATAGTGTAACTTTGTTATTTGTATAGAAAATGGCGTGTACCGTAGATAAATAAATAAATAAACATTGACTAAATGGAGAAGAGGTGAGTCTGCTTCGAGTTGAGGGGTTTAGAACGGTGGGATACTCTGCTAGGCAGCAGTGTTCAGGCAGAGGAGCCATAATCTTGCTTAGAGAGGATTTAGAAATATCTGCAGAATGTGTAGGGTCTGGTGCTGATAAATGTATGGAATACTCTATTATTTACATACAGTCTTTTAGAGTGTATGTTTTAGCTCTCTACCACACATTTCGACATCTTCTTGATGACAGTTGGGAGTATCCTGTTGGAGCTCAGATCTAAGTGGATGTTCTTATAGCGGGTGATTTTAATATACACTTTTACACTGGTCAAGCTGAAACAATCTGCTTTTCAGACATCATGGAGAGTTTTGGCCTTGAGCAAACCATATACTTGCCAACACGCTTGAATGCTTGCCTGGATAATATCTTTGTGAGCTCTGGTGTAGTCCTGCTGTCTTCGGATGTGGTTGATACGAGTGTGTCTGATCACATGGCTCAGATTGTTGAATACAAGGTTTTAAGGAATAGCTCAGGTTTTACTAAATCCCATAAGATATGCAGATCGATATCACAGAGGAGCCTGTTTGAGTTTCATAACACTGTGAGTGATGCAACGTGGGAGTTCATAGGAAAGAGTGATGATGTGAATGAAGTGTTTGAGAGGTTTATGAAATCTTTGGAGAATGCATATCTGGGATCCTTCCTTGAAAAATTATATGTTGTGAGATCTGATCGGTCTTGCAGCATTGGCTGGTTTACTAATGAGATCAGAGGGATGCGTGACCGGGATTTCTTGGAGAACTGAAAAGACAATATATCCTTGTATGTCTCAAACGAGAGTATAACAGATTCAGGAATTTGTACGGAGCTGCAATCCGTAATGTTAAGATTTGAGCAAATGATGGCCTCATTCGTTCTTCTGCAAACCCAACAAGGGCTATGTGGCAAATAATTAATAATTATAGAGGTAAGAATATGAAGTCTGTTAAAAATATCCTAACATCTAAAGATTTTAATGATTTTTCTGCCAATATAGCAAAAAACCTAGTGTAGAGTATTCCAGACTCAAATATTGAACCTCGAGAAACTGTAGTATAACCTACCCGGGTCAGTTCAACATAGTTGAATGAGATAAGTAAATGTATCATGTGTCTTTATTTTGCCAATGACCGTCAAAATAGATTAAAAAGATAACCAATCCCTACGTTGTGTTATTATTATATCTTGCACAACTTTACTTACTCGAAAAACGGTAACAAAATTAGGGAAATTTGAGGGAAAGGTGCGTCATGTAAATTAAACCACAGATTCCTAATACACCTAATTTATTAGAGAAAACGTGCCGGACTCAGCCTGGAATTCACGAGGGGAAGGAGTACGGCAGAGAAACTCTCGATCTAAATTCCTAAACCGAATTATGCTGTATCACCTTTATTAATATAATAATTAAATTACTGCCTCCCGCGCCACAATTCATAGTTCCACACTCGTACTAGTACACTTAAAACTGAAGAGATAACTCTCCGGTCGGGAATTGAACCCGAGTTTTCCGCGTGTGTCAGGCGGATGTGATAACCACTACACTACCGATGAGGGGTGTTAGTTAGCCAGACGCCGCTGGAGGGTACTGAGGTCCTGGATTACGGATGCTACTCAGCTGAAGTTAACAGACCTTCATCCATTTGGTCAAAGATAGACCTTGAGAGTCAAACTGATATATTTTTATATGATGACAGTATTTAGAGTCAAACACGTTTGCAGAAACATTAAGCAACGGTTATATTTAAGTAGTCTTTACTATATTATGGGTTTATTTTCAGGTATATACAACTGTAACAACGCCACGATGATGCTCAACAACTTGGACACGCTCAGAAGCTACGGATCCGCCGGTGACGAACTCGAGAACGTGCCGGCGGACTACGTGAGGAACTTGAACAGAAGTACCCCGCAGGGTTGTATCAGTAACCATTGCGATTCGGAAAAGACGAAATGGGCAGAACAGATGCATCTGGCATCTACTTTAAACGATAAAACACGAATCAAGAATGGTAAGCAGATAACTTAAGGGGTTTTAAGAAGAAATTATTAATATATTCTGTTGTTTAGTGTTAGGTGGTATTACTTTATGCCACTTATGACTTGACCTTTTCTTTAGCTGGCGTTAGCCCGAAACATTTTTCCAGAAAAAGATCATCTTAAATTTTTTCAGACT
Organism: Pissodes strobi; assembly: GCA_016904865.1. NCBI lineage: Eukaryota > Metazoa > Arthropoda > Insecta > Coleoptera > Curculionidae > Pissodes > Pissodes strobi. The sequence goes on along the minus strand of MU186174.1, from coordinate 51,994 downwards.
ATAAAGTTTCGAGCCCTGTCAACTGCGATCCACCGAACAGGATCTATGGAGGACGAAGTAACGCCACGGCGATCAGCAATTTAAGATCTCCCGGTGCAAATGTAAATGAGGACGATCAAAGAAATGTAGGAAGTAAGTATATTCATCATAAGACTAATGAGATCTGAATTCTTTTGAAACATTGTTTTAACGCGAAATCTATTTAGGTTATCACTGGGACTGTTCCGACTGGGCGCGACACTCGCAAACTCTTCCGAACATAACCGAAGTTCCTGGCTCGGAGATCCCCGATTCGTCTAGTTTTCATAGCAACGAGAGCAACGAATCGCGTTGCGCCAATCACCTGCCCCATTCGTATCCCCATCACAGGGGTAGGGGCGTAGCAACTTTAAACGAGGTAAGTAGATATTATGTTCAACCACTGGCTATAGGGAAATAATAAGTTTCATAACACCGAATTGCTGTTGTGGGGCAGTATTGCCAACTTCTGAGAAATGTCTAATTTCTGGGAATCTCTTAGAATGAAGATTAAATTTTGGATATTTAAAATTAGGGAAATTTGAGGGAAAGGTGCGTCATGTAAATTGAAACACAGATTCCTAATACACCTAATTTAATAGAGAAAACGTGCCAAGTTATTAGAGAAAAACGTGCCGGACTCAGCCTAGAATTCACGAGGGGGAAAGACTATGGCAGAGAAACCCTCGATCTAAATTCTTCAACCGAATTATGCTGTATAATCTTTATTAGTATAATAATTAATTAAATTACTGTCTCCCGTGCCACAATTCGTAGTTCCACACTTGTAACAATACACTGGAAACTGAAGGAGTGTTGTTAGTTAGCCAGACGCCGCCGGAAGGTACTGAGGTCCTGGATTACGGAGGCTACCCAGCTATTTAGTTGCAATTTGGGCCAATATCTCTAGAATGATCATTACATTTACAACTAGGATATTCTCCCGTCAGGGTAGGAAATGGTTAGTAGATTCATCAAAGCCCTTGCGTACACTCTCAGTCATACTAAAATTAAAGTCCTAGCACGAAGAGAGCAAATATTACATTTTCTGTTTTCCTTTAAAGCAGTGTTGTTCACAACATAAAACGATTTCGTTAAATATGT